>BQNB010060159.1:0-37036 GCA_026074375.1 Tanacetum coccineum
ATGCGATATTCGTTTGTTGATTAATTTAGCGAATTAATCTATGCATTTTGTTCAATCATATATCAGTTGTATACTTTTTAAGCTTCTTGATATAGTATTCTTGTGTTTTCTTTTATGTAAAAAGTTGTTAACTTCTAAGTTTAGCTATTATTTTAGTAGTATTACATGTTATATCATTATGTATTTTTGTTTGCTTTTTGGTTTGATGGTTTTCTCAAATTGTAACTTTGTCTATTTGAGCTCATTTATCTTTTCACGTAACAATGAACCGACGTTATCTAAACTATGATTTCAAGACTGGTAACACATTTTACAGGATTTTGGTCAATATTAATTCTAAAACTACATGTTATCTCATTTTATCTCTTTCTGAAATGATGTCATACTGGCAATCATTTATACGAGTTTTGCTACATCCACAAAATAAAAAAGATAACTTATGCCTTTCTGTCACATGACATTTGAAGGGTATCTCCAAAGCTTAAACTGAAGCAATTATTGGAATGAATGCACTTAAAAAAGTCTACACAAGTAGACAATAACATTTAAACTTAAGAGAGCTCGGTGAGCTCAAGTGGTTTGCTCGCCATAGGAAAAAACTGGGACGAATGGCGTACATTTGATAAATTACATTTATTAATAACACCTTACCCTCTAAAAATATCTGAATTCATCAAAGCCTTGCTTAGACTATGTTTATCAGTAATGTTTCTCCTACCGGTTGTAAAAGATTATGACTGATTGCTTGATTCTCATTGATATAATAGCCAACTATATATAGGGTACAAAGGAAGATTCTAGACTATGGGCTTGGGCCAATGGGCCGATTACACTAACTATACAATATGTACTTTAATAAGTTGAACAAAGTTATACTTTCACAAACAATTTGAACCCTTCAATTTCCATAGCCCGCAAACGAATTACGACCTGAGAGTAAGATTTGACAATTCATGACAACAAAGACGCTAACTCAAGTTTTAAAATTAAGACCAAAATTTTTCAAAGACACCAACTCACCAACACACATTTAATTCAAGATAAAATCTCAGAAGTATATAAATGTAAGTCCAAATTCCATCAAGATAAAAACCTGATATTGATGATACAGGGATAAAAATAGCCTACCATTGTTGTTGATTTGAGAAACCGAATAAACGAAATATCAGGATTAATAGCGGTTATAAGAAAATATGATTTACTCGAGGGGTTATTGTTTGGTTAGTGAAGACCAAAATAATTAGTGGCGAGGAATTGGAAGGAGTTGGCAAGTTTTACAAGATAGTGGGCCATGAAATTTAAAGGGAACTAAAAATTTACGAGGGAAATGAAAATTTTACAAGAAGATAGCTTAATATTTTATTCATCTTTTTTTTAATTAAAGAAAGCAAGATAAAAATAAAATTTATTAAAAACAAGCTATAAATGTAGCTTATTATAATTATGTATTAATAAATTATATACATCTTGTTATAATAAAAAGAAAATGTTATATCAAAAGCATTTAGAAAAAAATAATGTTTGAGAAAAAACCAAATTTGATCATTGAGAAATCTTTATCTTCGCATGTTACAAAATAAAGTAACCCGATTAGCAAATAACCGATGTAGTAAGCTATGGTTAGAACGAGATTGTTTGAAACACACCAGTAGCAACGTATGCCAACGAAAAAGTCTTAAGGTTCTAAGATGGTCGGGAGAACTCAAATGGAGGTTTGTGGGTGCAGAAAAGATTGAACATCCTTATGTCTATTACAGAAAACCATAGAGACTTGTCTCTTCAAAGCAACCAATGTCTTTGCCTTTTTGTAAAGATCGGTTTTCTACAACTGAACGTGTTTCTTTGCTTTCTCGATTATAGAAATCAGGTATTTCGAGGAAACGATGTTTGTGCCTCCCATGCCTTTACTTTCGAACAATAGAAACTGGTTTTATTAAAACCGGTCTCTATTTGGAGGTGTTTAAAGACTTTTGTGTGGTAGTGATCCTCAATCATACTCCATTATCATTTTATCATTATACATCAATTATACAAAGAACGAATCCAGAAAACCCTAATTGTGCCCTAATTGTGACTTTGACCCGTTTTCTCATTTTCTAACTTAAACCAACGACCAAACTTCATTGATAATACTCTATATAAGCCCTAGGATTTGTATTCCATCATTCCTAATCAAGAGTATGCAAAATATAAGCCAAGAAAGTCAAGAAAACCCTAAACGAGCCCTAGTTGAACCCGTACTCCCATTTCTTCAATTCTAATCCGTTTTAACCCAAACGAATTGCTAATCTTTGCTAATTACTTTAATCCCAGACCTTAACAACCTATTTCATCATTCCTTAATCATTTATAACACAATGTACCTTGTTAAAACCTTTGAAGAACCCGTCGAACCCAAAATAGACCCGGTTTGCTTCTATGACCATTTTAACCCCTCTAAATTGCTACCATGTGCAAATGACCACCCAATAACTCTTCTAGAAACCTTCAAGCCACCACTCTTGAAAATGGGTATAAATAGGGACCTTATGTGTTCATTCCAATTTGCACCACATCTCTTCTTTCTCAAACCCATAAGGCAGCAATCCTTTGCTTCCATATGATCCTAGGATCATTAAATAAGTTCAAGAATCGAAGCCCTAAATAATTGAAGCCCTAAAGAATTGAATCCCCGGAGTAAAGATACAAGGCATACGAGTGGAAATACTACCCGAAACGACCCATTTCCACCATTTTTGATCATTGAAGCTCAAACCCAGGTTTTGAATGTTCTAATTCTGCTACTACACCCTTATAATGTTCATATGATCCTAAATATACTCTTTTTAAAGTTTCATAACTCAATTCATGCTCATTTTCCATTTTGATCCAAAACCGTACACCCAAAACCCTAATTTTGCGTTTTTCTTAAAACTAAATGTTATAATGATTAAATATTGTTATAATCTATCCTAGCATGCTTAACTAATGTTAAAATAACCACTTTATTGATTAATGAAGGAATTTGAACTTAAAACCCGCGCGTTTACGTTTTGAAACCCTAATTTGACCCGTTTTGCTTCCTAGCTTAACGAATCGTTATTTTAAACTTGTGTTGCGTTAAAACTTCATATTTTAGTTTATTATAACTTATAAATGTCTATTGAAATGTTAGACTAAGCTTGCATGGCAATTTGGACATGTTTTGTAATTATAATCCATGCAAGGGGTATATATCGTAACTTTCGGAAACTTATAACTAAAAGGACTAAAAGTGTCATTTTATCAAAGTTATAACTATAGGGGTCTATTATGTCACTTTTCAAAGTCCAAGGTTTACTTGGTATATCTTTTAAAGTTGAAGGACCAAAGTCATAAAAATGCAAACCCTAGGGGTCTACTTGCAATTTTCCAAACCCCAGGGTCTAAAATGTAACATTTTGAAAAAGTATAAAATGGCCGTGTACGGTTTTGGATCAAAAAGCATAACACTTAGGTTTTTGAGTTCAAAGCTTTATATTAGGATTTTTAGCATGAAACATAATGAACATAATGACGTTTACATGAGAGATATAGTTAGAGAACCTGGTTGTGCTATATAGCTTGGGAAACGGGTCAGAATCGGGACTTTCGGCTTCGTACGGCTAGAGTAACGACTCTCGGGCTTTGTTTCTTGGTTTCTTTTGCTTCCTTTCTGTTACCTTGGACACTTTCTTAAGATCTATTAGAAATCAATATTGAGCAATAGATTTGTACTATGAAGGGTTATAGAGAAGGAGTGGGGGATGAAGAAGATATGAACATACTATCGCACTCTATTTTTACCCAGTTGAAGTAGCAAAGGAGTAAGCAAGGCTTTGGATCAGGTCTTGACAATAGAGGGGTCTAGGGTAGATGTGTAGAAGTAGGAAATCATTGGTGGACGGTCTATAAAAATAGCTTTGATGAGGTGTTGGGGTTGCTTGTTGCCGACGACTTGAAATGGAGCAAATGAAGGCCATGTGCTTTTTGATTTTTGCCCAAGGATAAGTAAATGTATGTGCATTAAGCTGGCTCTTATGATTCTAGAAGAGGTTAACTATTGGTTTATTTGGATCTTGGTAGCAATTTAGAGGGGTAAAAATGGTCATAGAAGTAAACCGCGAGGGTCTATTTAGGGTTGACGGGTTTCTTCAATGTTTTAACAGGTACATTGTGTTTATAAATGATTAAGGAATGATGAAATAGGTTGTTAAGGTCTGGGATTAAAGTAATTAGCAAAGATTAGCAATTCGTTTGGGTTAAAACGGATTAGAATTGAAGAAATGGGAGTACGGGTTCAACTAGGGCTCATTTAGGGTTTTCTTGACTTTCTTGGCTTATATTTTGCATACTCTTGATTAGGAATGATGAAATACAAATTCAAGGCTTTATATATAGTTATTATTACATGAGTTTGGTAGTTGGTTTTAAGTTATAATGGTTTGGAATTGAGGAAAACGGTGTCCAAAGTTACAATTAGAGCATAATTTAGTGTTTTATGGATTCGTTACAGTTTTCTAGGCTTTTGATTTCTTGTACATTGCCAAGTGTTAATGATAGAAGATTTTGATTTGGTAAACTCATTTTATGTGTTTTATATATGCTGGTTGGTTATTTGGGATTAAAATGGTTCTAAACAAAGTAAACGGGTTAAATGAAACTGTTAGGTACATTTAGGGTTTTAGGATATGTTTTACGTTGGTGAAATGATGATGGAAAGTGATTGACAATGTTGTAATTTATGTTATTATCACTTGTTTGAGAGTTGGTTTGATTTTTCAATGGATAAAAATCAAGAAACGGGTCATGGTTCAGAAACTAGCTCGTTTTTAGGGTTAAGGGTTTTGAATTAGGGTTTTGAGTGTAAAAAGATGTATGAAAGCTTATGAATAGAATAATTAGGGTTTATACATTGTATATTAAGTGTAGTAGCTTGTACACAAGTGACGGTGAAGAAATTTGAATGAAAACGGAGGTAAAACGGCTATTTTAGAGATCATGCTTAATGACTTGTACATTGAGCTTTTAGAGACTTGTACTTTGACTTGAAGAGATTTTATATTTCAAATGAGATGTTATATTGCTTGTACATATGCTTTAGTAGCTTGTGCATTCACTTTAGATATTAATCTTTCATGATATTAGGGTTTAGAGGCATACGGTAACGGTTTAAAGCCCGTTTTGATATAACGTTGCGAATGGTACATTATAGGAATAATGTACTTTGTAAAAATGATATTATGATATTGACTTGATATATTATGATGATTGCTTGACATATATGAAGATAGGATTGCCATATGTAGGTTGCCTGAGCCCGTTAACTTTAGTTATGCAAGAAATGTTGTACATCGAGATATTGGCAAAGTAAGTAATGTAATAAAGCGAAAAATTTCCTTGAAAAAGGTGAGTTCATATATAATTGATAGATTGTACATCATCTAACTTAATAGATGGATATTTACATTTATGAAAATTGCGGGTTGTTATAGTCCCCCATCCTTACAGAAATCTCGTCCCGAGATTTAATTTGATGTTGAAGTGATGATTGAAAATAGATGAGGATATTTGGCACGAATTTCGTCTTCGCGTTCCCATGTAAACTCTGGCCCTCTTTTAGAGTTCCATCGTACTTTGACTATAGGAATATGACTTCGCTTTAGCTGCTTGATTTCACGGTCCATTATCTCCACTGGTTCTTCTACAAAGTTGAGTTTGTCGTCGAGTTGAAGTTCTTTCATTGGAATAATAAGAGATTCATCGGATAAGCGAGTTCGTCATCCTTGATTTTCACAATCCCCAAACTAAGCTTAAAACAAAATCACAGCCAAATATAAGATAAGATGCTAACACTACTTATAAATGCTAATTGTGTAAGTATAAACTTAACTTTTCGCTCCTATTATTCCTAAATTCCTCTAAAGATTTTATTATTATTATTAGTGACAAATAAACTAAAGTCCCTAATTTTATATATAGTAAACCCGTTTAGACCCTACAATTAATTGAAATCCATTCCAAAAGAGAATATGATAGAATAAAGGGCCACATTAAGGTTCTAAATCGCATGATATAGGGGTTTTCGCTTTTTATTTCATCCGTAACAACTCAACTATTAGTCCAAGAGACGAGGCATTATTGAGAAACCCCGGAGTCGAAATTTGGCTTTATACTTATTATTATTGCAACATTATTAAACCTCGGTCCTTTAGAAGGCTGCAACATCGGTTGTGTATGCAGCAAACATATTTCGACCTCGGTAATTTCCTCGACCTTTTAGAAGGCTGCAACATCGGTTTTGAGCCGGCAAGATGTGCAAGCAAACTTTTATCAGTCTCAGATATTACTATGTGGCCTTATTATGAAGGAAGCTGCCAACTTCGTTGTAGAGCCAGCAAGATGCATAAACTTATTCCGCCCACATTTTATTATTATTATTTATTACCTCCACCTTTTAAAACGTTGTCACATCGGTATTGCAGCCGGCCATGATCCCAAAGTAATATTCGGCTTCGATTTATTACAATATCATTATTAGTATTAGCGCAAATTGCAAGTCTTGTGGTCTTTTAACAACTGCCACATCGTATGCCAAGCCGACCATGTCCAGGAGTCTATTCGCCACAACACATGACAAAACCTTGATGTGTACCTTACTTTCACCAGAAGGTATCTCTACAAGTGATCAACAAGAAATCGTAAAAAACCTAAAGCAACTGTTATTTTATTCAAAATTAGGAATAGCGTTGTAGTAAGCTGGTGGGCGCAAAAGCCACAATTAATACTCTATGAGTCTAAAGATATCCAACTAATCCACGCTTAGCATCAAACTTATATTTAACTTCTCTAGAACGAATTTCGTCCCTTTGTAAAATTTTTAAAGTTACCAACACGGCTAAGTCTCGAAAGCTAAGGGGAAAGTTAGAGGGTAAAAACTCGTCAAGTCAAAAGCTTACCAATTTCTACGGCCTACATATTTATATATTTAATATTTCATCATTTTTTTTTCATCAATTTTTTTCATATAGATAAATCATATATATATATAATATGTGAATGATATAGTATAATATAGATATATATATATATATAAATATTATATTATATATATATAATATATATCTAATAAAACAATAAAAAATTTAAAAATTTTGGGTCCAAAACGGGTTGTTTGGGAAAAAATTATAGCACATGTATGATCATATTCGATCAGAAATCTCCCCCACCCCCCCACACTTAGAGATGGAACATTGGCCCACAAGGTTCAAAAAAGTCGAGTTTTACCCCCACTCTTGAACGAAAAAGGCAAATGCTAGTAATTCCAAGTGTGAAAGGGGAAACAATATATATATACATGATCAGGATTGAGGATTCCAAAATAAGCAAAAGATCGAAGACCGGATGATTGGAGGATTGAGGATGAAAACAAGCACGGTCTTCATGAGTCTTAGAATCATGCAAGCCAAAATACAAAACCAACAAACCAAAAGAAGAAAGCAACGCCCCCAACAGGCGTGGCTATAAAATTACACACTTAGTTTTATTAAGAAAATAGTAAGAAATAAAGACACAGTTGTCCCCTAAAGCGCTTGTTTTTGTGCAAGTCTCTAGCTTGACTCCTCCCTATCTCCCCGAATACCTTGTCCTTGGGGCAAGAAACAGAAAGAAAAGAAAAATCACTATCGGATTATCATATCCACTGCTTAAGAGAAAAAACGAAAAGAGGAAATTGAACGGTCAAAAATAGTATCCTCACTCCCGGAGAGAGAAAAAGGAGATAGTCACTGAAGGTGAATAGGGTAGAAAAACTCGAACGACACATATAAAGTCAAGATCATGGTGATCCTCAAAGGGGAAAGTCACATGTGTCAGAGAAGGAATGTCCGGAAGGGGAGTGGAATCATCATGAAGCAATCTTTCTAGAAAAATATTATCGCCACCAAATCCTCGCAACTGATAACCTTCGAGTCCAAAGTAGATTCGCACTACTATCAATAACCCGGGTAATTGATTCATCGAAGTAAGAAACAAATCGATCTCCTCATATTAAGGTCACTATCCTCAACGGATAATAACAGAAGGGAAAGACTCTGTAGAATGAAGCTCCTTCCGAGGGCGAGAGATGAATTTCCATAGACAACCATCTTAACTAGATAATATCACCCCTCCGGATCAAGTTGTGCTTCATTTACTTCCCGTGGAATTAAATCGATATGAGCGAGTTCACCGGAGAACTGCTCGAGAAAAGAATCAATCTTAGGAGAAGAAATGATCGAAGCATCAATCTTATCAGAAATGATTTCTTCATCATTAAGAGGTTCGACATAAATTCCTTTGGAATTCCTCAATTCAAAAATGACTCAACGTCACTAGAGGAAAAAGTCGTATGTCAAGAATCAAAGAGAGTGATTTCGAGAAAGTTCGTAAAAATTCGGAGAAGATTCATCATCAACGGGCACATCACACTCACTTTTATTATCGGAAGTAACCTCGGACTCTCTTTGGAATTGGGACAAGGTTCTCAACACTAGACTTAATTAATATGCGTACCTATTCTCGTTGTCGCAGAAGAGTGTCAAGATGCTCGATATACCCCCATACTTAAGAGTTATCGTTGTTCCTCGTTTGGTAAAACAGGTTGTTATTGCAAATAGTAACTCCTCGTCATCATCTCAGTAACAAGGCAGTACGACTCCAACAGGACTATACGAAACTCTGCCACGCCTCACTTATATTTTGGCACTTTGGAAAATAATAAATTATATGACAAGTTAAGACCGCAATCTCAAGCAGTTTGTTAAGCAAATCATGTAACCTAGCTCCTCAATTGACATGCTTAATTTCAAGAAATTTTGTCCCAGCCTTGCATTGAAAAACTTTCGGCGTTTCTCTAAAAGATAATACTGATTAAATTTTCATTAAAAGGTTTCTATAGAAATCATTAAGTCTTCTTTAGCTTTGCATAATTTCCAACACTTGTTTCTTGGATTTCCTGAGGCTGATGATTATCGAACTGCTGTGGGGGTTGAATATGGTCAAAACCAAAAGAATTGAAATTTTGGTTCATCGGGTGACACTGAAAAGTCGCATGAGGACCCCGCACAGTTTTCACAGCAAAGATATTGCTGTGGAAAACTCGATGAATTTTATGGATAATAATTATCACTAAAGTTTTGATTGTAGCACGGTTCCTGCTCATAGACAAGCGATAACCGTGGCGGACAATCGAAACCATAGTGAGAATCGCTCCCACATAACTCACACGAGTATGTCTCGTACTGGGGCTGTGGAGGTTGGTTGAAGAAGTCCGGTGTTTCATTATAAGAATAAGGATTTGGGTCATAGACAAACTCATTTCTGGATCCTACATTGCTACAGCTCAGACAGTTTCCACCATTAAACGGACCTCCACACCACGAGCAACCAAAATGGTTATACGAAGACATGTCGAAGAATTAAACGGATAAGAGGATAAAGAAGATAAGAATTAAATGAAGTACGAGGATAAAGGAGAATAATATTTTTTTATAAAGATAATAAAAATAAAAAATATTTTTGGTATTTTTAATATTTATAAAAGAAAAGGAAAAATAAAAATAAGAAGAAAAATATTTTTGGATTTTTATATTTTTTTATAAGAACGAAAATAAACTTTCCGAAGAAAGGAATCTTCAAGGTTCGAACACAAACAATCCCGTAAAAATCACTACACCTCTCCCCGGCAGCGGCGCCATTTTGATATCAATCATTTTTCAACGCGTTTATTCAAATAAAACCCTCCGATATATAATATATATATATAATAAATATACAATACGCAAGCAAAGTATCATACAAATTATTCTTAGGAAAGAATAAAAAGTAATCAACACGGGTATCGTTTTCCTCGGCGAGAGGTGAATGAAAATCTACGTTCAAGTTGTAAATCGAGCTTGATTGTCATTCAAGTTTTTGGTTTTGGTTTTAAACTATTTTTAAACTAAAAATTAAACTAATATTAATTCTAAGATTTAAAACTACAAGGTTATACTAAAATTGATCCAAAAGATATAAATGACAAATAAGCTTGCTAAGTGACGTGAAATGTTCATCAAGTGCGGGCTTAGGTTTAATGAATTAAAATCCTTAGAAAACAAGTTTCGAGAAATTAAATGACAAGTAAAGTAAAATGCTTTTTAAAAAATAAATGACAAGTATTTAAATTGCATTAAAAGTAAATGACGGTATGTAAATTGGAAAATTCTAATGACTATTAATTTTTTAAACCTTTTTAACACCGCACTTAAATCCCAAATCACTAATCACTTAGCAAACTCAAGTTATCCTCTAACAAAGATGACTTTCAAAATCCACAAATTAACAATCTAAATTCCTTCTTCCCTTTTGTTTGAATCCTAAGCATGGAAAAATCAAATACGCAATTATTTTAAAAAATAAATCTACACTAATTAATTGAAAAAAGGATAGAGAATGGAACCAATTCGAAGACCCGCAATTAAACGAATACCACCTGGTTTATTTAGCTAAAACAGATAATCAAATTCGATCTAGCTAAATAAACCCTTAAGCTCCTGGCCTCATGAGATGACCGGTACCAAAGATAACACAAAAATCAAACAAACTGTTAACTTAGAACAAAACTTCCTATCACAAGTTACACATTTAGCTTCCTGCTATACTATCCAACGTGGCCCAACAATTCCATTACAAGTCTAAATCTATTTTTACAAACCAAATGCATCCTACATTATAAGATCATGGCCCAAAGAAAATTCTATAAACCAAACGAAACCCACATGCAAGTAGCCTGGCTCAAACGTGGTCCAATCTAATCACAGGCCTAATTAAAAAAAATGAAGAATACGAGATAAGCGAGTTATGTACTATAATAAGCTAACAACCTTATATTTATAATCTGAGACTTATTCGATAAGCTATTCCGTAAGTCTTAAATCACACGAAGAAAAATTTATGAGCACGAGATTCAACAATTTTAAAATCGAATAAGCTTTAATAAATCTAAACGACACATAATATCTAATAAGCACTTAGGATTAAGCAAACTAAACGATTCGTATAACCAATAAGCTACTTTAGAGAAGCATAAGCTACGAACAAAGGAAACTACTAAATAAGCACTTATCTAACCAAATAAGCTCTCGATACTAAAAAGTGTCAAAGACTTATTTTAAAAATAAGTCGAGTATAAAAAACTCGATGCACTTTTTCATAAGATCGAATCGAGCTAGAAGAAGAACGAAGGATAAAGCAAAAAGTTTAGATCTAGAATAAACTAACTCAAACTAGATCTAATATGAATAAGCAAAAGAAATATAAGCCTTAATTAAATCGAAATAGGCTGAAACAAGCTTATACGAGTTGAGATCAGAAGCTAAGGGACCAAGAACTAGCTTATTTGATAATAATCTGATTTCGTCGTATAAGCTTAAAGCTTATACAACGAAGAAAAGAAAGTGGAAAAGAGATGGAATAAGCCAAAGCTTATTCAAGTATATAAGCCTAAACCAAAACGAATAAGCTATTTCGGAGCTTATTCAGAACATGAAATGAGCTATGCTAAAAGAGTAAAAGACTAAGAGAATAAGCCAAAACAAATAAGACAAGAAATAAGCTACACCATCAATCATTTAACCAAACTCCATATTTTATTAATAATCCGAAAAGTAGTTCAATAAGCTGATACAAATAAGCTGAGAATAATAAGCACAAAGGCTTTTACAGAAATAAGCTATTCTGAAATAAAACGAAAATTAAACTAATACTAACTCTACTATTTTGAAAATGTAAAAGGAAAAAAAATGAAAAGAATGAATGATCATCTCGAATGCACCTCCTCTCTTTAAATAGCAACCATCCCTTCTCATGATTCGATCCTTCGAGACATGTACCTAGGATGCCAGCTAATGAATTAATAGATCCACCAATTAGAGATAGCCACGTGTCATTCCTTTTGCTTAAAACGAACGCACACTATTATCAAACAAATTTCTCATTCAGATATAAAAGTTAGGAGGCCATGTGTCAGTTATTTGTTTGCCAAGGAAAAGATAGTGGATGGTCATGTGATCCAACCTGAATTATTTTGAGTGCACGTGAGGTACTAGAAACTTTAATTCTTCATTTTCAACTTTACATACAATGCAAATTTATTTGGCCAGGTTTTGTTGTTAGACTGGTTTGGGCTAGCTCTAGTATGGGCCGGCCCGGCCCATTAAATGGGTAACGGGCTGGCCCAATAAGATCCGAAGGCACCGTTGGATTCGTCTTCTCGCGCTCTTTCCAATGGCATGCTCGGGGGATTTTTCAAGACTTCATCTTAGCTTTGAGTAATAATTAAACTTGACCAATTTGAGCCCGATAATTCCTGTTTTTGCACCGTTTTCAATCCTTTTACCTGCAAGACATAAAAATACCAAACAAACATATTTGCAATATAATAGAGCATATTTTAGCATTTTTAGTTCGTTTATTAGCATTTTCCGGGGTACAAATGATGTGTGTTTTAGCGTACATCAGTTACTCTAATTAAATCCATAATACTCATTATTGTGGTCTCGAATAGATATACCAAGCCAAGTTATAAAGTCTACAACATCACCGGCACACTCATATTTTGTGGATTTTGGGTAAACATTTAGAAACGGAAAGGTTAAATCCTCACAATATCTATCAAGGGTTGTGCGGGTTATGTAACAAGTAATTTCACAAAAGTATGCTTGAAAAAATATAATTAAATTTGAGCATAATTTAAGCTTTTTATTGTGAAAAATAGGACAAGTAAAGTGGTAAGTATTCCCGCCTGTCACGCGGGTGACCCGGGTTCGATCCCCGGAAATGGCGCCAAAAACTTGATGTGTCGTTGTGTGGTGTATATTTTATTGTTTCAAGTTTTAAATTTATATTTTGCCGACTCAACAAAAAACAACACTTTAACGGGCAGTGTACCCGATTGGTAGTAGTTTTGTGGTAAGTAGGGTGTCAATCATTGAGAGCGAGGTTAAATCTATCAATTTAATTAATATATTGGTTATCTAAAATATGTTAATTCTATTCTAATCCTATGTTAAACCTATGTCAGTCTAAATCCTAATTCTAACAGGAAAAAGGGGGTTTTCAGCCTGAGAGACTGGCACAGTTTGGTTGTGACTACAATCAATTCAAGACACTGTTACCTACATAAGCTAATAGACAAAAGATAAAAGAGCGGTCAAACCTTATATAAGAAAACTGTATTAACCATTATTAATCCGATTAGAACGTTGGTTTGTTTATTAAGTGCAATGATTTATTCTCTCGAGGTGGCATATCATTCTTAAGACTTAGGCGTTACATCATCCTAAGACCTAGACACATTAATTCTGTCACAATTAAAGCATCCGCATAAAGCATCCTTATTTGCTTATTATAATCTATCTTAGGGATTAAAGCAATGGTGATCTTGTTAAACCCTAACTCATAGAGACTTTACCCACTTACCGCTTAATGGCAATCTATACACTAGTAGTCCACTTGTCCAACTATCCAATGGAATCAAAACATTATTTGTTGAATTATCTAGGTCACCTGCTAGTCAACACGATCAATAAACCATCAGCAATATCCAATTAACTAGTTAAGCCCGTATCCTAGACACAGACTTAGAAGGACAATACTTGTGTAACTATTATTCTAGATGTATAAACTTGGTCCACTTTGCTAGATCCAGTTGAATGATAGGTCGCATACAAAAACGCGTAAACAAGTATAAATTGATAAACATAAACAAGCACTTAATAATAAATCAAGAAATCGATATAAACAAATAGCAAACATTCAGATCTTCGTAATAATGGCTAATACCCAAAGGTATTAGCCTTCAAACGTCATAATAAATACAAGAGTAATAATTTAACCAAGGTAAACTAACCGAGTTAACGAATGATACCAAAAACTGAACGATTACAAAAGTATATGGAATTACACGATGTCTCCTATGGAATTGAATATGTTGCTCGACCTCTTCTGCTCTTTTTCTCCTCTGAAAATTAACTTTTGTGGTTTAGGTATCAAGAATATGATTTAGCACACTTAAAACTCATTTTTGAGTTTTCTATTTATAAGGTCTGGAAGTCGGTTGGATACGGCGTATCCATGTATTGGATACAGCGTATTGGGGATTTCTTGGAGTAGGGACCACGTTTAATATCTTCCAGAATATTATATTGATTCCATATCTTGAATATGGCGTATTGAGTCCTCTGGATATGGCGTATTAATCTTTATTCCTTTTGTGGTCTTTGGTGAGTGCAGGCACGGATACGCCGTATCTTCCTTGATGGATACGGCGTATTGGTCTTTAGAACAGTAATCTTTAAAATATCTTCATTTAAGCTCCAGAATGCGCGCCTTTTGCTAAGTTTCACCGATGACTTAATAATTACTGCAATTCTCAAATATAAACGATTAAGTAACAATTCTTTGAAATAACTATACAAAATGGGTTAATATCGTGGGATAAATGATGCTATAAAATAGACATTATTTGATGTCATCAGCATGGCGTTCTTGTTTCGATCATTTCGGATTGAGATAGCCATTTTATGTCAAATTTCTAAAGATCGCTTCAGGAAGCGTTGAGGACGAATTTGGATATGAGTACTGCTTACCACCCTCAAATAGATGGTCAAAGTGAGAGGACTATACAAAAGCTAAAAGATATGTTGCGTGCTTGTGTGATTGACTTTGGAAGTAGTTGGGATCGCCATCTGCCATTGATTGAGTTCTCATATAACAATAGTTATCACGCAAGTATTAAGGCTGCAGCATATGAAGCTTTGTATGGTAGAAAGTGTAGATCGCCTGTATGTTGGAGTGAGGTTGGGGATAGCCAACTCACCAGTCTAGATTGATCTGTGATACGACCAAGAAGATTGTCCAGATTAAGAACTGTTTGTTAGCTGCTCGTAGTCGCTAGAGAGTTATGTAGATAAGAGACTTAAGCCATTGGAATTTGATGTTGGTGATATGGTACTTCTTAAGGTATCGCCATGGAAGGGCGTTGTGCGTTTTGGAAAGCGCGAAAAGCTAAGTCCACGTTACATTAGGCCATTTAAGATTCTAGCTAGAGTTGGTGCTGTAGCTTACAAGTTGGAGTTACCTGAAGAATTGAGAGGGATTCATAGTACTTTTCATGTTTTGAATCTCAAGAAGTGTTTAGCTAAGGGCGATGTTGTTGTTCTAATGGATGAGATTCAACTTGATGATAACTTGCACATGATTGAAGAGCTAGTGGAAGTTGTTGATATAGAGGTTAAGCGACTTAAGCAGAGTCAGATACTTATTGTTAAAGTACATTAGAATTCGCAAAGAGGTCCAAAATTTACTTGGGAACGTGAGGACCAGATTAAGAAGAAGTACCCTCATCTCTTTACAAGTAATGACAAAGCGAGTAAAGCGAATAAGTCGAGCTGAGCACCGGGACGACGCTCCCTAAAGGAGGGGAGAATGTAACAACCCGAGTTTTAGGTCAACGTCTATCCCTAGCTAAGATAGTTATTTTAGTTACTTAAATAGTTATAGTCGTCTATATTATAGGAGGTTTGATAGAAATTTCCTCTAATAAGGTAATTTCAATCCGTGATTGAGTTTTATTTGTTTTTTTTAGCATTTAAAAAAAAGTCAGATGTTTCCAGAGGCAAAAGTTTTTACGTTTCTTAGACAGAATACAAGTTTACTTTTGTTTTGAGCAGATAGTTGAGATGATATGATCATAGGAAGAAAAGATAGTTCATCCGTAAGAGGTTCTTCAAGAGATGTCTTTATTTTATAATCTGTGTTGATGGTGATTTTTGCGAATGGTGGTTCTTCGGTATCGAATTCAGATTCAGAATTTTCATCGGCAGTCATTGCCATGAATTCGTCGAATTCAGAAAAGATTTCTTCTTTGAGAAGGGTTCCTTCGATGGAATGAAGGATTTTGCTTCCTTTGTCTAGAAGAGCGTCGAAATCTTATTCTAAGATTTCATCGATAACATCGATACTAAAACATGTATCAGACGTTTGAAAAAATAAAGAGTTTCATCGCAGATTCGAATATAAAGATGCATTTTCGTTCAATCCCAACTCCAAGTTGAGTTTTTTCTGTTTAACACAATAACTGCATCAGTAGTGTGAAGAAATGGTCGTCCCCCAAGATAGGGTACTTTGCTGTCCCTTCTTCCATTTCGAGAATACGAAATCACCATGAAAGGTGTAATTTACCAACGTTCAACAAGCATATTTCACGATTCCAACAGGGTAATAGGAAACGATTATCGGCTAATCTGTTACGCTCATTTTGGTAGGTTGAAGAAGTTTCAAGAGATAAGTTTGTCATTCAGGGAAATATACGCCATAAGGTTAATGCTATCACTCAAGATCGGCTAAATCATTACATGAAAAATATTTTTTTGAAATTACATAGAATAAGGAAACTTCTTGGGTCTCCAAGTTTTGGTGGAACTTTATTTTGTATCATTGCTGAACTTTCATCGCTTAGGAAAGCGGGAAAAATTTGCTCGATTTTTTGCTTGTTGCTTATGAGTTCTTTGAGAAATTTTACATAGGCATTCCGGCTAAGACGTCGACAAGAGGTACGTTAATTCGGACAGCTCGGATCATGTCAATAAATTTTCCGTATTAGGCTTCCATTTTTTCTTTTCTTAGGCGTTGAGGATACGGAATCTCTGGTTTGTACGGTTTGGGTAACGGTGTTTCTTTAATTGGTTTTGTGGGTTGAGTTTTTGGTTGTAGTGTAGGTTCATCGTCTTCATCATCGCTATCAAAGTTTATAGGGTTTTTGGAATTCTTCTGTTGATTGTCTGGGTTATCCGGTGGATTATAGGATTTACCACTTCTTGTGAATACGACATTCACATGCTCATTACGAGCTTGCGGTGGTTGGTAAGCTTTAGAGTTGCTACCTCGTGGGGTTTGGTTGAGTGTTGCTTGGAAGAGATCCAGAAGGTCGTCCAGATTGCTTGTCAGCAAGTCTGTCGAACTTAGTCTCGAGATTCTAGATTGAAGCTTGATGATTTTTGGCTACTGTTTCGAGTTGAGTTTTGAGGTCCATGAATGTTTCTTTGACAAAAGCGTTGGTTGATTGCTGAGATTTCATGAAATCGTTAAATTTCTTGAAGAATCGTAAACTGTTTGTCATCGGTATTGGATTGTAGTTGTCTCGATCATAATACATTTCGTCCCGCCTTAGAACGCGCAATTTATCGCGATTCGAGTCTCGCCCGAGGTAAACATTGTAAAAACGTGGTCTTACTGAAAGTTTGCATGCATATTATCTTCTTCACGGGACATAGGTAATTAGTCATCATCGTTAAGATCGGAACTTGGGTTGTTTAGATAGGCACTAGATCGGAGTTCTTTGTACTGAGCATAACTGGACCATTTTTTATGGTCCTAGACATCCATCTCGTGAGCCATAATTTGTCATTGTCAGTATTACTGATAACCAATTCAAATCCAATGAAAGCAACGGTTTTCTTAAGAGATATTTTTGTTTTTTAATTTTTAGCCCAGTCGAGCTTGAGTAAGACTTTATCTTCGAGAAGCTGATAAGCGGGTTTGATTTGGTGTTTTATCGGTGAAAAATGGGGAGGCCACCGGGTTGTGGCATTGAACTTCTAAGTTATTTTGCTAGACCGTGATAAAAGATTTTGATAATATTGCATTTAAAAGATTATGACCATGTCATTTTCGAGAGCATTTCCTTTAAAACTAAGCAAGCATGCGGTTAAGATCATTTTCCTTGTTGAAAATGCACAGATTTCTCTGAGGAGTCGGTCAAAAAGAGCTGGGGGGAAAGAATCGGCTAATGAAAGTAGTTCGAAGTTCATCCCATGTTTCGATAGTTCCTTTGTTGAGTTCGTCCAGTCATGTTTTTGCTTCTCTAGTTAGTGATAGGGGAAACATCATCAGGCGGACAGCTTTATTCTCGGTATTTCTGTATTTAAACATATCGCTGATTCCAAGGAATTCATGAATGTGTTTATGAGGATCGTTTTTGGTTCTACCATCAAATTAGTTTCCTTTGACGAGAGTCAAGTGGTTACCTTTAATAGCAAATTCGTTTTTGGTTTCAGGAATAGTAATTGCAGAGCCGGGAGTTGGAGCGACAACACGGTCGGCAGCCCACATGGGTTCATCATCCATTGGATCGTAATTTCAAAGAATATCAAGAAAGTGACGGAAGTAAGTGCTGTTAAGAATTGGAGGGTATACACTTCTCGGTGTATAGTGGTGGATTGTTCTTTCTTGATCGTCATGGAACTCATTATGTGTTCGACAACGAATTCTTCGATTCAGATACGTCAAGGTGTCGGGTTAAAGGTTCAACAAGATTAGTGGACTACTAGTGTATGAATTGCCATTAAGCAGTAAGTGGGTAAAGTCTCCATGAGCTAGGGTTTAACAAGATCACCATTGCTTTAATCCCTAAGATAGATTATAATCAGCAAATAAGGATGCTTTATGCGGATGCGTTGATGTGTTTCAAAAGCTTTAAATTTATAAGACTGAAAATACCGAATAATTATATGGAAACACACGGGTAAAAGTATAACCCACGTATGTAGTATAATCTTTTTAGGTAAGACCAGGTCGTCCATAGGGATTTGAGTAGTGTTCAAATAATCAGAAAGAAAGTAGACTTTAACAATTTTGAAAATAACTTTAGTTTCACCAATGATAATAAAGATGACTACTCGGATAGTTGAAAATAATTTATAAGTGTTGGAAATTATTTGACCTCGAATATGGGACTTTAACTTATAAAAATGATTTCTCATCAGAAAATGTTTTCACAAACTAACTTGGTTAACTCAAGACTTATATTTAGTTAACTAGACCAAAGGTGTCACTCAAATAATCCAGTTATTATTATATCAAAGCTTATTTTATTTATCAATTTACGAAAGTGGATTTCTCGGCATAAACGTTAAAGACCATAGACAAATCTTTAAAACCACATAGATCATAATGGGTCTTTCGACCTATACCGATATGATTACATAATTTAAGTTGATAAGCAAAAATAGATAAGATAAGATATAACAGGTTTGCAACATAAGCTTAAGATTAAAGCGATCAAGATCATACCAAACACTTATTCATTATTGTAACTTCACCGAGCAGTCATGAGAGATTTAGCCTCTCATGTCTAAGGAGTTCATAACAAAAGTACACTTTACATAAACTTCCATTATTTCAATAACTAAGTAAGAAAATCGTCTTCGTTCTTGATCGTTAGATCATTTCCTTTAAAGATAGAGGTGTTTCTTAGTGAAAGGGAAGTATGTGTGTGGAGATGGTTTGTAGAATGAGATGGATAGTGAGGATGAGTGCTTTAAGGATGAAAATTCATCCTCAATTTATAGGCAAGTTTGGGTGTAAAGTGCGGCGCACTTAGGAAAAAGTGCGGCAGACTTTGGGTGTTAATGCTATAGCATTTAATGGCTTTTACTGGAAGTGCAGCGCACTTACAAATAAGTGCGGAGGTTTTGAGGAGTTAATGCAGGTGCATTTATTAGACTTTAATTCTTCAAACTTTGGTAAAAAGTGCGGCGGTTTTGGCTTAAGAGGAAAGTGATGCGCACAATGTTATAAGTGCGGCGGACTTTATGAACTTTAGCTAGAAATATTTCTTTTCTTGTATTCACCTCCCAAAGTGTATAGATTCTTGAGCTTGGGCCTATAGTGTCTGCAAGTGAACCTATAAGCAATTCAAGCTAATTAAGTACGAAAAGTTCACGAGAAATGATCAAATATACATAAATAACGCCATAGAAATATGTATAATTTAGGCGTTATCAAATCCCTCCACACTTAGCTTATTGCTTGCCCTCAAGCAATGGAAGCGAAAAAATAAAATCATTTGTCGTAACTTAGAGAAAATTTGGATTTTTATAAGAGTTTGCATATTGGATAGCTTTTCAGGCATAGACATATAACATAACACCTCACACAGGGATAGTGTTTGATTTTTAAATTCACTCAGCCACTCAGATAGGGTTAAATATGCTATGGTGAAGAACACTCAATTTGCACAGACATAATCTAGACAGCTACTATAGGCTGGTACTTAACACATAAACCTGACCGAAGGGCGGAATTTTAGTACTAGAGAGGATCCAATCTTCATGCGCTGAACATAAGCCTTTATTTCTTTGAACTACTAAAACATACATTCATAACTTCTCTGTTTTTGAATATGGTAACTAAGGCTTGGCACAGAGCTTCTTCATTCATCTTTCAGATATTTCAGCAATATAGCATTTAAAAGGAGTGCTTGCAAGAACAAGGACTTGCGGGATACATTTCATGTGATAGGCTTTGGTCTAGTAAATGATGATTAAGCACAAGTTCTAGAGCTTCTAAATTACCGGCTCTCTTAAACATAATTATCAACCAATACCAATGTTCTAGAAAAGGTGACAAAGACCATACGTACACATCTGTAACGACGAAATAGACACATATGACTGCATTTAAACCTTAACTCAAACAAGCTAAAGGCATCAATTAATCTAAAGGCTTAAAATTCTCATAATTTAGTGGACTGGGGTGTGCTAGCTATATTGTCAATCCGGTTGGACTTGCCTTACTAAGAGCATTTTTTTACTTTAATTTGAAAACATATAATTAGAACTTTTCATAAAATATCAGTTAGAAAGTTTTTAACAAGTCAAACATAGAGGGATATGATTAATTTTTCCTATTTGGTTCCCCTCCACACTTAAGTTGAACATTGCCCTCAATGTGATAACTGATAATAGAGATAAAATAGGGAAAATTAAAGGAGAATGGTACTTCCCGTGTCATAGAGTTGTGTATAGCTGTAGTAGAGCTATCTTGAGCATACTTCATAATTTTCCATATCTTAAGGCTAAAGTACCTGCATAAAAGTAAACATACAAGAGCACACAAAAAGAAAACATTTTTGTTGATTTTTTTTGAAAATAAATAAAAGATATTAGTAGAAGAATGGAGGAGGGACTTTATAACAACCCGTAATTTTCCAGTATTTCATCAATGTAATATCTACTCACTATGTTAAGTACTACTTTTTCACGATCATAAATTTTTTGTTTCATTCTATTCTATTTACGTATCATAGTTTACATTTTAAAAGTAAATGAGCTCTCGCAACAACCTATGCCTATTCTATCTATGTTTACATCAAGTAAATGTCCTAATATGTCAAGTCTCTAATATCCATTTTATCAAATACGTTATCTATTTACTAAAGTTTTCACGACAATATAATCAAATGAACATAAACCGTTAACGTTTATGCCTAAACCCTAAATATTGGGTAATATAACCAATCAATATGAATGTACAAGTAATCAAAGCACATGTACAAGTAATATAACATCTTATTTGAATATACTTTCCCTCCAAAATAACGTACAAGTCCTTTAAAGCATAATGTACAAGTCATTAATGCACGATATTCAAAATAGCCATTTTACCTCCATTTTCCTAAGGAATCTTGTTTTAATTTCAAATGGTAAATGGCAGTTCTTTCCATATATTAGTTTGTATGGTGTGGTACCGGTAGGTGTTTTGTAGGCAGTGCGAAATAGCCCACATGAATATCAGTTTTCTTGACCAAATAGCTGGAGATGTCTTTATTAGTTTTTAAAGAATTCTTTTAGAGCCATGTTTGTGTTTTCAAACTTGAAACTAGTTTGGAGGGTGATAAAGTTTAGAGAACGGTGGTTAACTCCATATCTTTTCATGGTTTTTTCCATTATTTTGTTACAGAAGTGACTACCTCGATCGCTGATTAGAGCTTTGGGCATTCCGAAATGGCAGAATAGTCTCTTCATAAAGGTGATTACTACTTAGGCGTCATTGGTTGGTAAAGCTTGAGCTTCGGCCTATTTAGATACGTAATCTACGGCGACTAGAATGTATTCAAACTTATATGATTTTGGGAACGGTCCCATAAAGTCGATACCCCATATGTTGAAAATTTCACATACTTAAATGTTGTTCAATGGCATCTCATTATGTTGGATATATTTTGTCTTGTGGATATGCTTAACTAAGCGATCTAGGAGTATGAGCTTCTTTGATGATTGTTGGCCAGTAACAATACTGAATCAGGACTTTTTTAGCAGTTTGTTGGGTCCAATAGTCCTACAGTTGGGTCGGTGGTGCATTTATCTAAATTGGTTCATGGTTCTGGTCAGATATACCAGTTGATCATACCATCAGAACATACTTTGAAAAGGTAAGGTTCCTCCCAAAAGTAGTGTTTGAGTTCAGAGAAAAATTTATTCTTTTGTTGATATGTCATCCCTTTTGGTATAATATTACCGACTAGGTAGTTTGCAAAGTCTGCGAACCACGGTTCGTCTTTGGTGTTGATTTCCATAAGAGTTTCTTCGGGAAAGTTTTCATCGACTTTATTATCATCGCTTGTCTTATTGTTTTCAAGTCGGGATAAGTGATCGGCTACAACATTTTCGATACCTTTTCTATCTTTAATTTCTATATTGAATTCTTGTAGAAGTAAGATCCATCGAACAAGGCGTGGTTTAGCATCTTGCTTTTTAAATAAGTGCCTTAGAGCTGAATGATCAGTATGAACAATAGTTTTTGAATGAATAAGATAGGATCTGAATTTGTCAAATGGAAAAACTACAGCCATAAGTTTTTTTGGTTACGGTGTATTTTTGTTGAGCGGAATTAAGGGTTTTGCTTACGAAATAGATCGGGTGAAAGTTTTTACCATTTTTTTACCTAAGACGGCTCCTACAGCGAAATCACTTGCATCACACATAAGTTTAAACGGAAGATTCTAGTTTGGGCTTACGATCACAGGAGCACATGTGAGTTTCTCTTTCAATGATTCAAAATCTTTTTGACATTTATCTTCGAATTCAAATGGAGTATCTTTTTCAAGCGGTTTAGTTATAGGTCAAGCAATTTTCGAGAAGTCTTTAACGAAACGTCAGTAAAAACTGGCATGTCCGAGAAAGCTTCTAACACCTTTGATATTAGTAGGGGGTGGAAGTTTTGAGATCATATCGCTTTTCTCTTTGTCTACTTCAAGTCCTGCACTGGACACCTTGTGTCCGAGCACAATTCCATTTTTGACCATGAAATGACATTTTTCCCAGTTTAGGACGAGATGAGCGTCTTTACAACATTGGAGCATTTTATCAAGGTTGTTTAGGCATGTGTCGAAAGAGTTTCTAAAGACGGAGAAATCGTTCATGAATACTTCAACTGATAAGATTGCCAACATACACCTTTGGAATGTGGCAAGAGTATTACATAGCCCGAAAGGCATTCGCCTATAAGTGTATGTGCCGAAAGGACACATGAATGTTGTTTTTTCTTAATCATTAGGATCGATAGGAATTTGAAAATACCTAGAAAAACCATTAAGGAAACAGAAATATTTATTTCCTATGAGTCTTTCTAGCATTTGATCCATAAATGGTAAAGGAAAATGATCTTTTGCGATTGCTTCATTGAGTTTACGATAATTGATGCATACTCGCCAACCCATAATGGTTTTGGTTGGAACAAGTTCATCATTTTCGTTGGTGACAACTGTAATACCACCTTTCTTTGGTAATGTGGATAGGACTAACCCAAGGACTATCGGCAATTAGATAAATTATGTCGGTATCCAAGAGTTTCACGATTTCTTTTTTGACAAATTCCTGCATGTTCGGATTTAACCTTCTTTGTTTTTGGACAACGAGTTTCTTATCATCCAGAAGTTGTATCTTGTGTTTGCAAAATGATGGGCAAATACCAGGAATATCTGTTGTTTTTCAAGCAAAAGCTTGCTTGTGCTTTTTAAGGACAGATATGAGTTTGTTTTTCTTTTCTTTGGATAGCTGAGATGATATGATAACAAGAAGAAAAGAGGGCTCTTCCAGGAATACATATTCCAGATTATCAAGAAGGGGTTTAAGTTTGAGATCCATAGGAGGTTCTTCGAGAGATGTTTTGATATTATAATCAGTATTGATGGTGATTTTTTCGAATGGCGGATCTTCGGTATCGGATTTAGAGTCAGAGTTTTCATCGGTAGTCATTGCCATGAATTCATCAAATTCAGCAAAGATTTCTTCTTCGAGAAGGGTTCTTTCAATGGAATGCAGAATTTTACTACCTTCATTTAGAAGAGCGTCAAAATCTTCGTCTAAGATTTCATTGATGACATCGATACTAAAACAGGTATCATCGTTTGAATAGGAGTGTTTCATTGCAGAATCGATATTGAAAATCATTCCTTCAGTTCCAACTCCAAGGTTGAGTTGTTTCTGTTTAACTCGAATTACTGCGTCAACAGTGTGAAGAAAGGGTCGTCTTAAAATAAGTGGAACTTTACTATCTTCTTGCATTCCGAGAATATCAAAATCAGTAGGAAAGGTGAATTTACGAACTTCAACGAGCATATTTTTAGCTATTCCAACAGGGTACTTGAATGATTTGTCAGCTAATCTTACACTTATTTTAGTAGGTTTAAGATTTTCGAGAGATAATTTGGCATATAGTGAATATGGCATAAGGTTAATGCTAGCACCAAGGTCGGCTAAGGCATTGCAGGAGAAAGTTTTGTTGAAATTACGTGGAATAATAAACTTTCAGGGTCTCCGAGTTTAGGTGGAACTTTGTTTTAGATCATTGCTGAACTTTCGTCACTTAAGAAAGTGGCAGAAATTTGTTTGATTTTATGTTTGTTGCTTATGAGTTCCTTGAGAAATTTTCCATAATTAGGCATTCCGACCAAGACATCGATGAGAGGTACATTGATTCGAACTGCGTGGATTACGTCGAGAAATTTTCCGTATTGAGTTTCCATTTTTTCTTTCCTTAGACGTTGAGGATATTGGATTTTTGGTTTGTATGGTTTGGGTAATGTAGTTTCCTTAACTGGTTTTGGATTCTGAATTTTTGATTGTGGTGTAGGTTCTTTGTCTATTTCATCACTATTGTCAAAATTGATAGGGTTTTCAGGATTAGTTTGTTGATCATTTGAGTTTACAAGTGGGTTGTGGGATTTACCACTTCTCGTGAATACAGCATATAACACCCTGTGTTTTCAAGTCATTGACGACATCAATAAATCCACAATGTACCTTTTGTGTTGTACATGTTTGCTTGAAATTGTAAACGTTAGGTTAAATCGCGTACGCCAAATATTATCGTTTAATGTGAACGGGCATCAAACCATCAAACGTTTACATCAATCATGTGTTATATAATTATTTTGATAATAATTATGGTCGTTGTTCATTTATTTTATTGGTTACGTAAGTTAAATACGATTCGCGATAAATGTACGTTTAAGAATAACCGGAAGCATGAAAATTTATCTACGCTTCAACAAATACCCTCGATTATACCCAATACCTAAAGTTTTATTAAACTTTAGCCAATTAAATGTTAAGAACACTTTGTACACTAGGAAATATATTATACACAAATGCATGCAAGTTGGCAACTTTTAAATAAAAGTTACAAGTTGTAACTTTAGTAAATGATACAATATAATGTATTACTTAGCAAAGTCTTCTAGAAGCCCTCCCCCCCTCATTTCCCACGGCACAACACCAATGATATAAGAAAATGAGTCATTTTTCTAACAATTTGGTCAAAGTACTTCACTTGTTCATTAATACTTAGCCATACTTTGTTACTTTGACTTAAGACAAGAACACAAGAACCCTTGAAACCCTCATTGTGTTATTTGACCACTATTGCATACTTTATGACCAAGACCTCTCATATAATACAAGTATCTAGTAAGAGAACTCATACAACACTATCAGTTAACTAGAAATCAAACAAAATCCTTCCTTTTGCTCTCTCCAAGCTCACGACACAAAATCAAAGTTCCCTACAAAACCATATTCAATTGTTTTTTACAAACCCTTACACTCCTATATCACATCTTTTCTAAGTATACTAGGATTTGCAAGCATTGGTTTTAACCATATTCAAGTAATAATCAAGAGAAAAGAAAGATCGGGTTTTATTAAGAAAACAAGGGTTTTTTTTATTTCGTGCAAGCTTTGTTTTTTGTGGCTCTAAACAAAGGGTTTTAGCACGATTGCATTTTCATCATATCCACATCATAAGGTCTTTTTGGAACTTCTTTATGTTCTTATTTAATTTTTCATTTTTATGCATTTGATTTTTTTATTTAGCTTAATCACCATTTAGGATATTAAATGGTAAAGAGAAGTTTTTATTTGTTGTCATCATAATGTACACATTTATATATCCTATGATGTTATTGACATCATGTTAAAATGGTCACACAAGTGATTTACACTCTTGGTTAAACATGAAAATGATTATGTATTAATTAGGGTTTACAAGTTTCATAATATGTTTCAAGATAAAGAAATACATAAGGACTATGTTAAATTGATTTGGACTTTTAATCATGTTATTAGAACACTAAAATAAAGTCATGTTGAAAGAAATACACTTGTACACTTATGGTTTATATGTAAAAGTGACTAAGTATAAACTTGTGATAAAAAGGTTAATTATGAAAGTTAAGGGTTAAAAGTATAATATGGAACTTTGGTAATTTGGAACATATAAGGACAATTATGGAACCATGGAACTTTTATTAAATGTACGCTATGATAATTATAGAAATATTAAGGCTTGTGGTTGTTTACAAAAGTTGGAAAAAAGTATGAAATCAGGATATATATGAACTTACACAAAATCAATCAAAACTTGCTTCAAAAATTCGAAAAATGTATACAATATCAATTTTATATTTTTTTAAGATATAATTCCACGACGATTCCGATAAGGTAAGAAACTTATTTTTAACGGATATTAAAAACGAAAAAGTTAGTTTAAAAAACGATTATACGTTATTAAAACAGAGTCGTTAAATGAATTTTTTATAAAAATCATTTTTTATAAAAACTTTAACAGCAAGTGTTGATATTTTTAATAAATTATACACATTTTTTGGATTCCAAAATGATAAAAGATCACAATTTTTTCAATTTATAACGAACGAAGTTATGAATTTCGCGATGGTTCTACAATTAATATTTTATAAACCAATTTTTATAAAAGTTACTATTCATGGACAGAAAAGTATATTTTTGTTAAACCTCATAAATATTTTAGAACTTTCAAATACAAGAACGTACTCGAAGAATCACTAAAAATGGAGCTATTCGAATAAAATTCGACCGTTATTCGGGTTTTACGATAACAAATACGATTTAAATAAAACTCATGTCTGGTGTGAACAGTAAAAGTTACTGTTCATCAGGGGACCAAAATTATAAAAATGTCAAATATCGATAACCCGTCTTAATACGAAAAGATGGGCATAAGAAACGCAAGAAACGGATTAGAAACGTGAAAGTTATGACGATTTTACCAAAAGTATGTTTATAAATGTTTTAATTTTATAAACATGTTTTCACTCAAACATTTAGATGGTGATTAGCTATATAGACTTATGCATGGTAGGGGTACTTAATGTAATTAGTACTTATACGACCTTAATTTAATTAGGTTTCATTGATCGATTCGCGTGACGCGTTATTTGAGATATACTTGACATTACTCACTCAAGGTGAGTTCATAACCCCATGTTTTACATGTTTTTGTTTTATAAAGTTTTTGGGGTGAAAAACATGCAATGCTTTACAATTGGACACAAGTGGTTAAGTTTCATGTTATGATTACGTGTTGCCTAAGTAGCGATAACCCATATCTGAGCCCATTATCATGAACTGTCAATTGCGGAATTGTGAGCGCGAATGTTATTAATAGATCTATTAGGTTTGACAACCCCGTTCGGGTGATTAGCTATCACTGGACAAACAAACGTATACCATGTCGAATATAGGATGTTGCGGGTTAGAACATCACCACGGGCAATGTAGGCCATTAATTTGGTATTCATACACGTCAAGCTTCAGTGTCATGAGCTTAGAGCAACGTAATTACATTTATATGATGTCTGCATCTGTTGCATTATCATACACTTGGGAAATCTTGTGGTCCTACAATATATGATTTATCAAACCTATGAATTCACCAACATTATTGTTGACGTTTTAAAGCAATGTTTTTCAGGGGATCAATAAGCACAAGGTGCGATGGATACATTGGTGGTTTTGATTTGGATGTCATGCATTAAAGATTTTGTCGCATTTCATTTTGTTATCTGTTATGGGCTGAAAATCTTTGTATTTTGATCAAGTGAACAAGTTAAGCTTCGGGCTTATGTAACAATTACTTTGTTAAATCCAATGTATCGTTTTCAAACGACTTTTTGGTCGTTCTATATATATCTTGTGTTATTGATCTGAGAAGTAACACGCCCCGGACTCTTATTCCGCTGCGACCCAATTTGGGGGTGTTACATTAAGGGTTTTGATTTCTTAGTGGCCTAATTATTGATTAAAGTGTTTCTAGTGATTCTAGTTGAAGGAATTTGATTTCTGATGGTTAATCATTTGGATCTTGAATCTAGGGTTTAGATTTGAAAACCCTAATTTTGGGGCTTTAATATTGGGTTGAGTGTTGGTCTTAATTAAACCTTTGGCTAAGTGGATCAAAGGTTGTTGAGCCTTATGTGATCTTAATTATTCTTTGACTAAGTGAATCAAAGATAATTGAGGGTTCTTCCGCTGCTGTAAGCTCTGTAACACCTCTTTTTATTTTTCTTGCATCTTTATAATTTGTGTTGCTTAATTAGCCCTTGATTTGCCACCTTGAATGGTGTGAAAGTTTAGGAACTACGTTCTTTCTTTTTATGTCAATGTCTTTCTTTATTTGTGATCTATCTACTAGTATTTGTTTGTGATTTAGCGGTTCTTTAATCATGGCTGTTGGTGATGATATTAATAAATATGGTGATGATGCTAATGAACATGATGTTATTGGTTCTTAGTCTGAGCTTAATCTATCTTTTGGCGATACTTTGTATTGCATCATAATGATACTTGTGGTTCATCTATTATGACTAACAAGTTAACTGGTACTGAGAATTATAAGATGTGGAGTATTGCTATGACTTTTGCTTTAAGAAATCATAACAAACTTTGTTTTATTGATGGTCTTAGAAACACAGAAAGTGTTGATTACAAGGCTAATTTATTTAGTTTATATTGTGTAGGGATTAACTATTGCAAATATGGAAGGACTATAAAAGGAAGGCTAAGGAAGGGATAAGGGTCGATGATTTATTTTATCTTTCTCTCCTCTCATGAAGTGCATCCATTCTAACAATCACACAGACTAAGACCATGCAACTATTAAGGGGGGGGGATTTAGAGAAACATGTGGTTGTTTAGCAAAACCTCCCTCTTACATTGAGGGGGAGCCACTGTCAATTGTCAACACAATAAAAGAGCATGAGGCTCAAAATGTTGAAAATCAGCCTGAGGTTGAAGATGTTGAAAAGGAGCCTAAGCATCAACCTTAGGACACTAAGCCGATTCTAATCACTATTGTGAGATCAATAACTAAGCCTGCTCCTGATGTTGAAATGATTGGATCTTCATCAAGACTTCAGCTCACAAATCCTATTCTTGAAGTCCAAATCCCTAAAGAGAAACTTAAAACTCAACATACAACTCCAAAGCTTGATAGAGGAAATGGTATAGCTAAAGAGACTGACGAATCCCCACCAAATCTTATGAAACCTCAACAAAGTTCATCCGGATCCTGATACCCTAGTGCTCGTACTATATGAAATTCAAGGAAAATTATATGGTCTTACGTATGAAATTAGAGGAAAATTGTATCGTCTCACTAAGTAAATTCAGGCTCACTTAGACAAAGAAAAAAAGATGGAGCAAGCTATCAAAGAAGCAAGGCATAGCAAACCTGAGTTGATTAAGGTTGTACATGAAGAGGCTGCGTTGATCCAAAGGCTCTTTCAAGCCAGAAGGATGGTCAGGACTTCTTAAAGATACAAGATGCTGTAATGAATGTCCTCAAAAGAGAAAGCTTGGAAAAGCTCACAAGGGCAAAAGAGCTAAGGAAGAAAAAGGATTGATCAGATGGACCACCAGTAGCAGACTTAAACCTGAGACAATCATGGACATCCACATTCATCCAAGTAATGATCGAAGAAACTTTGATGTTTACAACCCATTCTTGGTGATTTTGGGGTAACTGAATGGGACAAATTTGGTCCCACCATTCAATAGAAGAAGATTATAGTGGTTGGTGAACTAATGAGATCCTTCGGAAAGAAGTATGAAAGACTGAAGGCGATTCCTGGATAACTTGGAATAAGATTGTGCAAGACAACCAACTCAAGAGTTTCGAGTATATTACAAGAAGATCGAAAAAAATATAAAGTGATAGAGTGGAAACAATGGTTGTGGGAACCTCTCTTAAATTCAACGTGATTAAGGTTCTGGTTCAGTTCTGCTTATGTTGTTGTTGCAGTTGCCTTTTATGTCCTTCGTAGTGGTTTCTGATGTGTGTTCTGTTTAAGGTTCAAAATGTCGTGGGTTATCTAAGTGGCTGCAATATTAATACACAAAGTGTTAGTTGGTGTGTTTGGGTTACAGTCCTAATTTGGTCAGTCATTTTGAGGATTTAATTATGCATGTGATAGCAAATGGGTGTGTCCAGCTTTCATATGTACTCCTTTATTCTTGGCTGCTACCTTGCTTAACTTGTGGGCCGGTCCTTGCTAGTTATAGTTCTTATGTCGTCTGTGGCATTTGTGTTTTTAGCATATGTGCATTTATCTTGGTGTGGTTTTACTTATTTTGTTTTAGTTTTGGTAGGATGGTTTTTTTTACTTGGAGCCCATACATTTATTATCTAGCTAAAAGTTGGGTTGCCATGTTTTGTGTATCTTGTTGCTTGGTTTCTCAATAATGTTGACTTTTGAAAAAAAAATCTCTTTTTGTGATTTTAATTATACAGATTTTATCTTTATACAAAACTGTTATCTTTATACAAAGCTGAGAAGTCGAGAATATCATGTTTTTACATATTAGTGTATTGCTGGGTTTAGAATCCAAGACAGGCCATAATTGTCCAATCTTGTATAGTGTGTAGAAAACTAATGAGGTGTCATTTGATACACTTTTTTGGGGTTTTAACCCCCTAAATCATGCATTTATGCCGAAAATAGGAACTTAATTGTTCCTTTTCAGGTATTTCTCATTTGGAAGGCATTTGGAAGAATTACACGTGACTTGGGCTCATTTGGAGAAGAAACGGATGTTGATCCCACTTGAGTATATCTTGAATTCCTTAGCTTGTGTAAGGTTTACTTATGCTAGATAAATCCAACACAACTATGATAGAAACTTTGTAAAATATATCAAAGATTATGCAGAATCTAATCTTTGATCAATAAGAAGAATATGCAATAGAACAGTAATTCTAATGAACACACAGATTAACAAACAAAGCTTCAATATATGAATACGAATACTCTAACTAGTATTAGAGTTACAAAACCTTGAAGCTATAACAATATCAAAACAAAAGATTTCTAGATATCAAACTCTATGCCCCAGGACCTCCTTTTATACACCAAGGAGTCCTAGTCAATTTACAATATATTCCTAAGACTTATAATATTTTCTATGATCTATTCTATAAATAACTAATACTTATCACGTAAGTATTCTTGATCTCCAATCAATCTTTATCCTTTCTTCTGTCTTTATCCATTCTCTTCTGACATTAGAAACTCTTTCAGCAGTCTCAATCTTTTAGCAATTGTAACTTTGTACCAGCAACATTAACTTTGAATACCAGCAGTAGTAACTTATACACCAACAGAATTAACTTAGCAGCAATAACTCTAAGATCATCAAGAAGTCTTTTAATCCCAACAATCCTCCCTTAAACTTGGTATTTATCTCTAAAATCATCAAGTTTCTTCATTAAAAGCTTCATGATCACCATGAGAATGTTTCCAAACACTTCATTGATTCTTGAGCTATTTTATGAGAAGTTTAAGAAGCTGATAACACATTTCAATCCAATGATCAGCTTGCAGCTTCCTATTTAGCATATCAGTAATTGTAGGTGTTGTAAGTGGATATATCTTTTCTACCAACATATGAATGTAAACATTTTGCTTCCTAAATGAATGTAGTCCACATGAATCATATAGCTTCCAATCTAATACTCTATAGTCTGATTGATTTTTCCATACATTATCCTCTACATGTGGTTCAAACATTGTCTTTAAATCTTTATATAAAACTAAATCCAAGTCCTACACTGGTCTTGTTGATCCATACTTAGCTTTTACCAACTTATACAAAGTTTCCAAGTCTTCTCTGTCAAAACCTTTAAGCATATGACTGAACACTAAGTACATCTTTAAACTTCCATCAGCCCTGATTATCTGGTAATAGCTTTTCTTCCCCTCTTTATGAATCTTCCAGTCAACAATGCTTGGAGACTTAATAGATAACGGTGTAGCATCAATAGTTACATCATCTCCATCATCTGGAACTATTTCCAAACATTTCTTAAGCTCTTCAGACTCTTTGTCTTCTTCTAACTTTTGCTTTTTAGAGCTTTCTTGTTCCAGCTCTTCTCCTGCTCTCTTAGAACTTCCTTCTGCTCTTGTCTCACTGCCTTCTGCTCTTACTTCACTGCCTTCCACCAATTCTGTATCCATATCTACAAATGTGTTTACCCTCTTCATAGCTTTGTCAAATAACTTCTGAATATCATCAAAGCTTTTGTTCTTCAATTGATTGTGCTTGTATCCAGCCATGTTTTTCAGATAAGTAGACATTGTTTTTCTCTTTTGAGCTTTAGTTGGTGGTTTGTTCCTCTTTTCTTGAGCTCTCATTGCTGCAAAGTGTTTCTTTCTTGCTTCTAAGAGTTGTACAAACAACTTGGACTTTTCTTCAATACTCAACTTTTCTTGTTCTTCTGCTTGCATTTGTTGAGCCATTTGATAATCAACATCTATCATTGCTTGCACATTATCCCATGAAACAATGTTAGCTTCTTCTTCTCTTTTTCTTACATGCCTATCTTCTTCCTCTAATTCATCTTGCATTTGAGCTTGAAGTCTTTGAGCAACTTCCTCATCATGCCTAATTTGATCTTTTCTCTTTGTTGGTTTCTCAGGCTCTTCCATGATAGCTTTATGTTTATCTTTTGATGGTAGTTGTTGAGGTCTTGTTCTTGTTATAGATTCACTTTGCTCTCCTATCACAACCCCTTTGACTTTGGGGTTTGCACTTCTGATCTCTATTAAAGTCAAATCATCAGCAATTATAGTTTCAGTTTGACTGGCAGTACTAATCTCAACACTAGCAGTAGTAACTACTTCACCAGCAGTAGTAACTAGATCAACAGTACTAACTTCCTTTTCAGCCACACTAATCTCTTTTTTCAGCCATATCCTGTCCTACAAACACTTCTTCATCATCAAGAACACCTGTATCAAACATTAGATCATCACCATACCTCCCCATGATAGCTTTACCTTTTTTCTCTTTGTTGGTTTCTCAGGCTCTTCCATGATAGCTTTACCTTTATCTTTTGATGGTAGTTGTTGAGGTCTTGTTCTTGTTATAGATTCACTCTGCTCTCCTATCACAGCCCTTTTGACTTTGGGGGTTGCACTTCTGATCTTTATTAAAGTCTGAGCAAGAGTCAAATCATCAGCAATTATAGTTTCAGTTTGACTGGCAGTACTAATCTCAACACTGGTAGTAGTAACTACTTCACCAGCAGTAGTAACTAGATCAGCAGTACTAACTTCCTTTTCAGCCACACTAATCTCTTTTTTTAGCCATATCCTGTCCTACAAACACTTTTTCATCATCAAGAACACCTGTATCAAACATCAGATCATCACCATACCTCCCTTGAGTTTCATCAACCAATGTAATCTCTGCATCTTTATCAATGTCATTAATTTTCCTCCCCTTTTTGGATGCATCCTCCTGATTACCCAAACTAGTTTCATAAGAGGAAATCACTCTTGCAGATCTACCAACCTTGTATAATCTTTTGAGCTTGTGAGTTCTTAACCCTCCTTTCTTTTCTAACTTCTTGACTCTCAGTTTCAAACTTGTAATCTCCTGAGCTTGAGCAGTCTTTATGTTCTCCAGGTCAAGAGCTCTTTGTTGCAATTTGGTACAAAATTCCATCAATTCCTTAAGTTTCATACTATCCTCATCACTTCGAGGTGTGTTAACTCTTACGAGCAGTGAATCATTAGATATTTTAGACACATTCTCAAACCCAATTTGAGCAATTGTATCCCCCATGGTTTCTTGGCGCCTAGGACCACTACCTGAACTAGTTCCTGAGGAACTTGGTTCATTAGGTATTGCCTTGGATTGGGTCTTATCTATGTTACCACTGTACTGCTCTGCTTCTAAGCTAGAAGCAGTAGTGGTAGCCCTCACCAAACTGTCATCCATCTCCTCATTGACAGCCTCATCTGCTACATGTTCAGTAGAACCACTAGGCTGAGGTACCTCAGTGTTATTTTTAGGCTTCCTAGGTTTTTATGTCTTTTTAGGTTGAGAGGTTGATGGTTGAGTAATGGTGGGTGTGTGTTAGGGATCAGTAGGCATTGCTGAACCTTTACCCTGTTATTGTTGAGCTTGTACCATCATTGTATGAAATAAGGGTGTTACTCTACTAGAATTTCCTTTCCCTACCCTTCTCATATTTCCAAAGATATTCTTAGTGAGAGAGGGTGCAATATAAATTCTCTTGTGATTTGACATACCTTCCAGTTGCTTATCCAAAAAGACTTGTATAAATCTTGGATACATCAAAAATTTTCCCACATTATCCAAGTTCTTCACTATACTTTTAAAAATGAGCTTTGAGAAACTCAACTTCTGACTTGTTGCCAAACAGATAATATGAGATGATATATTACTACTAAATTTATTCCATGCAGTTGTTTTTAGACTTAAGCATTGTAAAACAGTATGAATAAGGAATTTCCATTGTGGTGGAAAGAATGCCTTAAAGAAAGTGAGTTTCTGTGAAACCTGCTCATACCCCATTAATGTAAGTTCTTCAAAGATGGTAGCATTGGGTAGACAATCAACACCTTCAGCATCTTCCAGTTGAAGATATCTTCTCACAGTTTATTCAGTTACGATAATCTTCTTTCCATCCACTAGGGCTTGTAACTGTACTTCCCCATTGATAGTTTTAACCTTAGCAGTAGTCTAGAAATGCTCAATGCAAGAGATATATATAGTGGGGTTAACTGTTAACGCATATTTTATGGGGATGAGCATTCAAAAAATCCACAATTTTCTCAAACCCATCACTTTCAGTGGATTTTTCCAAAAACACGACCAGATTATGAGTATCAGTGAACTTTAGGGTCGTCATTGTGTTGGGTTTTGATGATGAATGATGAAATTAAGTTAGGGTTTATGATTAGAGAGTATTTGAAAGATTGAAATCAATTAAATGAATGAATGAAACCCTTAATTGAAGTATTTATGAAAATACCCTCAACAACATTAACATTCTACTGGCAGTACTAAGTTACGCCTAGCAACATTAACTTTCAACAGCAGTAGTAAGTTTATGCCTAACAACATTAACTTTCATCAGCAGTTGTAAGTTTATGCCTAACAGCATTAACTTTCAACAGCAGTAGTAAGTTTATGCCTAACAACATTAACTTTCAACAGCAGTAGTAAGTTATGCCTAACAACATTAACTTTCAATTCCATTCCAAACACTCTGTATGTTTTTATTTCACACAAATCTCTTTCTATTTTTATTCTCACCAATTCTCTCAATTCTTTTTACTCACTAAAATCACCCTGTCTGTTTTTATTTCACATAGCTCTCTTTCTGTTTTTCGACTCATAAATTCTCTCAATTCTTTTACTTACCAAATCACTCTATCTGTTTTTATTCCACATAATCTAACACTTTTCTTTGCTTTTCCTGCAAAATGTTAGTCCAAAAATTAAGAAAATACATTCAATTGCATTTTTCACAATAATCACAGTATTAATTATACCTAATAGTATTAAGTATAACTAACAGTAGAAACTCAGCAGTATTAAGTATAACTAGCAGCACTAATTATACTTAACAGCAGGAACTTTTAATGACATGAATAAGAGTACTAATTCATACAAAACTCTACAAAAACATAAAGAGATAAAAGATTGTAAGGATTTAGCATTCCAATACTAGCAATCAAATATTGAAACATACTTACATCAAAAGCTTTTGTAAGTAAATCTGCAACATTCTTGTCAGTATGGATTTTGACCATTTGAAATAATTTCTTATCATTGCAATCTCTAATAAAATGGTGTCTAATCTCTATATGCTTTGTTTTTGAATGAAAAACATGATTTTTATTTATGCAAATAGTACTGTTATTGTCAGTAAAGATCTTGGTATGCATAAAATTATACCCATAATCAAGTAGTTGATTCTGAATCCAAAGCACTTGTCCACAACAACTTGAAGCAGCTATATATTCAGCTTCTGTTGTGGAATTTGCAACCATAGTCTATTTCTTGCACTGCCATAAGATTAATCTGCACCCAAGGAATTGACGACCTCCTATTGTTGATTTCCTATCCAATCTTGCTCCAGCATAATCACTATTAGTGTATGCTACCAAATCAAAAGGAGAATCTTTTGGATACCAAAGGCCCAGTTTTGGTTAACCTTTTAAGTACCTAAAAATTCATTTCATAGCATGAAGATGTGAATGTTTTGGGTTAACTTGGTATCTTGCACAGGCACATACTGCAAACATAATGTCAGGCCTTGAAGAAGTCATGTACATCAATGAACCAATCATTGACCTATATAAATAAACATCCACTTCTTCACAATAAAACCAAATTTCTTCAAAATCCCAGTCACATACTTGTCTTGACTGATAAAAATCCCATCTTACTTCTGTTTTACTTGCAGTCCTAAGAAGAATATGAGTTCATCCATAGAACTCATCTGAAACTTCTCATGCATCAATGTTTCAAATGCATTGCAT
>BQNB010060160.1:0-37036 GCA_026074375.1 Tanacetum coccineum
TACGCATCGACAAAGCCTTTTGATTCTACAAAAAGGGAGAGAAATAGAATAAAACTCACTAAAAGCTTGTTTAAATATAATTTTACATTTAATGAGTTTAGATTTTGTAATCATCAAAAAGGAGGAGATTTTTAATACAAATAATGTCTAAAAACGTTATTTATATTTTTCGACTTCTCTACGTTTTGATAATCACAAAATGTAAAAACATCCTACGTAAAATTAAACGTACACAAGTTATTAGTTGTACATTTTTATTTCGATATTTATCACTTAATGTATGAATAAATAAATGCTAAATTTATTTAATGATCAAAGGTATTTAATTTTTGTCATAAACCTTACATTTTTTTTTATAAAATGTAACAAACAATTTTTACAAAAGTTAAAAAAAATATTTTTGTATTTATAAGAAATGTTTAATTAAAAATAAATATTTGAATTCAAATTGTTCCCCTAAAAACAGAAATAAATGCCCCAAAAAACACCTCTCCAAAAAAAGAACAAAGAGGGGAGCGTCCTACAGGGGGCGGCCCCCTGATAGGCACCGGCGCCCCCCTGATTGACAAGGGGGCCGGCCATATAATTAAGGGATCCGGCCGTGTATTTTGCTCCCTCTCTTTGCCTATAAATAATGAAGTGTTCCCACAGATTTTCACACCTTTTGCACATATTTTCTTTCTGTCTTAAATCAACAAACACATTTCTAATACTTTCAAACCTTTGATCATTTAATCTTTATAAGCATTTATTTTCAAGTGCTCCAAGCTTACATCTCCAAGTGCAAGAGAAGAATACTCGTAATCATCAAGATACAAAGTATTATAGTTTAGGTTGTGTTTACGTAACGTTGTTACGATCGAGTTGTACTTTGTATTTCATTTATATCTCTTATATTCTTGTGTAATAGTTGGATCGAAGTAGATCAATTAAGTATTTAGGTAATTAAATACTTGTAAGGTGGTTGTATTTAGGCCCTAACATACAAGAGTGTGGAAGAATTGGTTCTAGCTAAGATTAAACTCGACATTTAGCTTAATGTCAGAAATTGGTGTAAGCTATGTGATAGATTGTTCTAGCTAAGATTAGAACTTGACATTTGGCTTTGTGTCAAAAATTGGTGTAAGCTACTTATGTACGGTTTTCTCCGCCTAAAGGGAGCTTGTTGACATAGTGAAGAAAACTCTCAAGTTGGGTACTTGAGGAGTGGAGTAGGGCGAAGAGTTGCTTCGTTACCAAACCACTATAAACCCTTGTGTTATGGTTTGATCTTTCTAACTTTTCTCTTTCATTACGTAGACTAATATTCTGTTGATGAACATTGATATCAAATAAACTCGAATCTAAGATTTTACACAAACAATAATTTAATTTTAAAAAGCAGTAAACTATTCAACCCCTTCTAGTTTTCACAAATTGGATCGCGTCATCTTAGTTCCTTGCATGCAAGGATTAGCACTAAGGCGGGTTTCTTATGGCCGACTGGTGATAAAAATGCTAGTGTTGTGCAGCCTACACGTGCAAAAAAGGGTTTTATTTAGGTCAGTTTAAGATAACATCAGTCATGGATTGTCGAATGTTGTGGTCGGTTTTTATAAGAGTTGTGTGCCACTATCTTTTATGCAGGATCTTGTTATACATAAAAAACCATTTAGAACATGTATGTGTCATTATATACATTTTGCACCCTTTAGATTGGGTAATATTTTTGACATTGCTTATTTTTTATGTTTAGTGATTGTTGAGGCTTCAAATGAAAGATCATTTAAAAACGATGACGATGGTGTCGGTAGTTGCTCAAACACTAGTCGTTATTGAAGGGAGGAAAAACAATGGATGTGAAGTATCAAATAACCTAAACGGGGTTGAGCAGCCTGAACGAAAACAGGGTGGAATTGTTTTAAATCTTCCGTTGATAAAATTAAGAATATGCCACGTTTAGTTGTTGTTCCTATTCGAACAAGTTTTACAATAGATGCTTCTTTGCATCATTGTGACATGCTCGTACGGTTCATCGTACCACGTTCATGTAAACAAAGATTGCAATGACTATTACTATACTAAGTTACTGCCTTTGACTGAATGACGAGTTAAAAAATTTAGAATTTTTTTGTAGGGCCTATTACATGCGTTTGTCAAGATGGTGTACTAGGGTCCAATTAAAATCCAAGCACTGGTGTTTATACACACAATGCACTTTTTGGTATCTACTGTGGGTTAATATTATGTGATGATGAAATGAAGGTTGTACAGCCTGAACGGACAAGTGGTGTAGTTTGTGCATGCAATACACATTCTGGTAATTACTGTAGGTTAATGTTATGGAGAGATGTAATTAAGATTTTGTAGTCTGAGCGGACAATTGGTGGAATAGTTTTCAAATCTGTCAATGGTAAAACTATAAATGTACACGGATCGAAAACACCTTATCGGGGGTCTTGGTTGATCAAAGAAACAAAGATAAGACATTATGTTTTCTAGTGAGATAAAGTAGAGAGAGGGTGAGATGAACAAAAAGAAGGTTAGATTAGAAAGAGAAAGAGGAAAATACAAAATGAACATCCACCACCCCTTATGGAGAGCCATGAGGGGTATTTATACTAAAAGAAAAAGCAAACTATTCCTAGTTTAGATAAATGACCCATGCGTGACACGCAGTGTCCAAGTCTAGTCTAATTCACGCGTAAGACTCCAACTTCACTAAAAAGTGAGGCTGACAATCTCCCTCCAAGATGGCGTCACACGTGAATTGGTTACAATGTTCCCTACAAGCAAAATAAAGAAAAAAGATAAGAATGACATCCAGTATTCCTTGAGAATATCTTTGACGATCTACTTGAATACTCCAGCTTTATTTCTTCAGCTTGTAGACGAACATACTGCTGAAATCTTCAGCTCCCTCCCAAACAGACACCCCTAAGACTGATAAGAATTAATACACCGTTCTCGAGGGAGGGATGATATCATCAACATCGTCTCATTTAGGAAGCATTCCAGTATTGTTTGAATTCAGCCCAAAGTACACATTTTATCTCATTTTCGAAGTCGAAACCATAGCACCAAAATCAATTAAGACCCGGAAATGCACTTTTCTCCCTCCAGGAAAGTGCAGATATGAATTGCTACACCAAAGTTAATTAAGTCCCGAGTGTATGCAATTTATCCCTCTATGTAGTCAAAATGGTAACATCAAAGTCAACTAAGTTCCGAATGTACCAAATTAAATTGTTTCACCAAAGTTAATTAAGTCCCGAGTGAAAGCAATTTATCCCGCTATGTAGTCGAAACTATAACATCAAAACGGTAACATAAAAAATCAACTAAGTACCGGATGTACACATTTCTCCCTCTAAATTGATGACTAACTGAGGAATCATCCTACATACATGTACATCATATGCCAACTGGAACTGCTTACTTAGCTTCATAGCCTGTGATTGCAAAGCAATACTCTGTGAGAAGATGTCGGTACTCTCTTTACAAATCTCTCTTGATCAACCCGTTCTAAATCCCCGTATCTATTCTATAGGCTAATACTGATGACCACTGATTGAAGCATAATCCTTCACTTGTGACTTAATCTTGTACTATCTGTGTGACGAAGGAACGATGCAGAGGAAAATCTCTGAGTACCATATACTCACCCAAAAGTATACAAAAAATACATCACCACTTGAAATCTCCTCAACTACGTGAGACACTGAGTACTACAGTGTAACTTCTTAAGGTGATAGCTACTTTGTGGGTATAGGTAGAAAGAATCACAAAAGTAACTAGATATCTAAGTCTTCGTCACTTAACACAAGTCATCTTCGTTGTGAAGAAAGAAAGAATCGAAGACGAAATAAGTACACTCCTCGTGAAAGTCTACTTCAATCCCAAATAAGTAACATCGTACTATGACCTTGTGGTCATTTAAATTCAATACTAGCCTTTAAGAACGAAGGTGAATTTTGAAAAGGATCATTTTTAGTGTAATGTATTGTATTTGTTGTGTTGTTGTTAGTGAATTTTTAATGTCTTGTGATCGTTCACGGATATCGGCTCAAAAAAATATACCATAAGCACGGTCGTCCAAGTAATAAAACCCGGTCACATATACTTTTTCCCGACATCATTTTGTATTTACTACACGGCCCAACCCGCTAACGCAAGCCTAAAATAGATAAATCATTAGTAATATCGGGCTCAACATAAATTTATATCATACCTCAGCCCATCTTGCTTAACAAACCCGGTCAGCCCATCAATGAAACACAACCCCAAACAAATGGTGCTATACTCGGTCTATTTAATCCCAAACATATTACCAGAGAATGCAGCCGTTGCAAGAATAAGAATAACATTCTTCATTAAACCCTGGCCTAAATTGTGATGAGTAAACTCGGTCCATCAACTTAATACACGACCCATCATTTTGAAGAGTTAACCGGCCCAAACTTTATCCAAAAAAAAACTCGGTCTGCCAACACAATAGCCTTTTAAGCCTGTCTTAAACAAAAAACCCCAACCCTAATTATTTGGGATATATAAAGTTACTAAACCTAATCTCACGCCCCATAACCTTTTTCTTTTCTTTTGCAGTTAAATGCTTCACTTCAACTCAAATCACGGTTCCAACTCATCTTCTTTCTAAATCATTTATTAGTTTTAATCCATGACAGCCACACAACCCAAATCATTATGTAACTCCAAACGAACCCTTTATAATTTATTCTGCTTTTGTACACCTTGCACCAAAGAAGACCGATGGCTTCTAGATCCTTTGGAGGGTCTCAGGTGGGTTTCGACTTGTGTTGTTTTACTTTCAATCGAAGCAAAGGATGAGTTTATAACAGATTTGTTATTAAACCGTCCTTAATTTCGTATAACAAAGATGGTTCCTCCATTACATAGATCGATGATGAGATTTGGATATTGTGTGTATGATCTTTGACCGGTCTAAACAATTATTTGTACCACACAGACCATACTCTAAGGTCATTTCTTTGTTTCATATAGTTTCGAGTTATGTAAATTGGAGAAGGTGTTGAGATGTGACGATGGGATAGGTTTAGTGAGTTGGATTTGATGTTGGATTTGTAAACAATTGTAGTTGATGTTGTTAATGGATTTGGTTTGAGTCTATCTTTCTTTACTCATGTTCTTGTCTTTGACCTAGACTCGGTGACATAACTCAATGAGTTGACTCGGGTCAACTCGGTAAATACCGAGTTGACTCAGTTGCGTATCCGGTTACAACTGCAACTGCGAGTTTGGTTACACTTGACAACTGCGTATTCGGTTGAAGATGAAAACTGCGAGTTTGGTTGTCCTTGGAAACTACGTATTCGGTTAAAGATGAAAACTATACTAAGTCGTCCTTGTTTCCAGAAATTATGGATCTATGTACCCTTGTGTTTCAAACCATGGACCACAAACAAGCTTAAAAAATAAAGCTATATAGAATGCAAATACAGCCTGAGTTTTGAAAAAGGCTCTTTTAATAAAAATTACTACTTAAAAATTTATTAATTTATTTTTATACCTTATTTTAAAATTTTTAAAATATTCTTTTTAAATAAAAACAAGATGGAAATTATAAGTCTCTCCAAACAAAATAATGAAACCATCAGATCCATTGATAAGTTTTATGGAGAAAGAGAAAGAGGGAAAAAAGGGGAAATGAAAAAAAGGAAGACCTAAAAAGAAACTTAGCAAAAAGGTAGAAAAAGAAACTGTTGAAAAAGCAGAGATAGATAGATACAGACAACAACACATAACAACTATTTTGAGCCTTTTTTCATAAAAAAACTTAGTGAAAAATAAGAAAAGATAAATAAAAAAAATAAGCTTTAATAAAATAAGCTGTGGATAAGCACCGAACACAAACACACACGAATTCTAATACTCTCCCGGGTTTTTTTTAGCCCTTGATGATTACCACTTGTAGCGTGTGAAATCAACAACACTTATTCGGGAGGGGGGTTCCTTGGTTTGATCAAAGAACACAAAGATGGAAACATTGTTTATTTATAGTGAGAGAAAATTATGAGAGAAGGATGAACATTAATCTATGGTGTTTTAATAAAGAAATGAAAGTTTACACTATGATTCAACCAACCCCTCATGGGAGAGTCATGAGAGGGGTTTATTTTTAGCCTACACAAAGTATCTATACCTTGTTTAACTATAATATCCCTTTGCAGTGTAGCAGATAGTAGTTGGTTTATTAGCTAGTCCAATTCATGGTGTTAAGACGTCAGCTTCACTAAAATTGTGAGGTGAGGCTAACAAATGAGTTGTCTTAAAGGTTGGGTTAGCAGAGAAGGGGAAAAAGGTGGATGAAAGAAAGAAAAAGAAATTAGCCCACACTAATATGGTTGTAGAGGCGTGATTTGAGTGAGAGGAAGAAGGAAAGAGGTATGATGCAATTTCCCAAAGACAAAGAATGTTTTCGTTTGTTTAGTGGTTGTGATTTGATTGATTTTTTGAAGAGCGTTTTTTGGGTGAAGATTAAAAGAATTGTTTTCGTCAAGAGAAAGGAAAATATAGGGGAAAGAAGGGAGAAAGAAAGAAGATCACTGTAACTATCCCAACGTGGGGGGAGGAAAGAAATGGAAAGTGAAGATGAGTAGAGAGGAAGTAGGATAGAATAAATTGATAAAGATTGGTAAAGGAAGTAGAATGTCTTTATAAAGGGGTTGGGGAAAAGGGAAGTAAAAAGACAAGGATTAAGTTGTTTTAAAATAGACAATAGAGAAAGATTTGCTTTTCGTCCGCAGAGAGAAAGAATTTTGAATGGAGATAGATTAGTAAAGAAAAAAGCAACAAGGAATAATAATAGGAAAGGAATAGAGAATGTTGTCAGGGGGAGAAAAAAAGGAAAGAAAAGACAAAAAGAATTAAGAGGAAATAGAAACAGAGGTAGAAAGATAAAAGATTAGAAGAAAGTAGAGGGGATGAGGGGGGGAGAGAAACCTGAGAAAGAAAGAAGATAAAAGAAAGAAAGAGAAAGTAGGGGAAAAAGATTTGAATGAAAGAGAAAAAGGAATAGAGAGAATAGGAAAGAATAAAGAGGGAAAGCAGGGAAAAAGAGAAAGGTTTTAGAGAATATAGAATAAAAAGAAAGATTTTTCCAGCATCGGAAGAATGAGGATTTTAATAAGTATAAAAAGAATAAAGTATAATGAATGTGGAATTGGGGGAGGAAAGAAATGAAAAAATGTGATATGAGATAGTAAGAGGTAAAGTATGGGAGAAAGAATAGGGTCGGGTGGGAATGAATATTGTTACTTTTGTAAGTATGTTTAATATGGGTTTGGAGAGTGATGAATCTTTGAAATGAATTTCTAAGTTTGATTGTCATATTCGTGTTGGGTTATATTTGTTTGTACGTGTCTTTTTGTTCTTGTCTGGTTGCCTAAAGAAAATATGAGAGATGTAGGGATTAGAAAGAATCCATTATGGATATCAAAAGAATTTAATATTTTAAAAGACATGTCATGTATTTGGTTAGAATATAAGAAAGAAATAGAGGAATGAAAGGGGATAAGAAAAGATAATTTATCGATAGTGAAAGGAAAAGAGGGGAAAAGATGAAAGGAGGGGAGGAAAGGGAGAGGAGAAAAGGAATTCTCCATCTCACTCTCCTCTTTTCCCCCCTCGCAGAGAAAACAAGGAAGGGGAAAGATGAGGGAAAAAAGAGTAAGTTTGGGTAAAGAGGGAATATTAAGTATTATGGAGAGTAAGAGGGAAGATAAGAAAAATGGAAAGAATGTTGATAGAAGACGATAGAAGGACAGTAAATGAACAACTATAGGGGAAGGGGGGAAAAGATGGGGGGAAAGAGGGGGAGAATGGAGGGGGAAACGAATGACGAAGAAAGAAGAAAGAATATAATTATAAAGCAAAAGATAGAGATAAAAGAGGATGAACAAAAAGAGAGGGGGCCCACCTCGCAGAGGATGAAGGGAAGAAGAAGGGAAGGGGGATTGGAGGAAAGGGATAGTAGGCCAATGTTATGTCGGTTACTAAAAGGGTAGGGATAGTGATGATAGGGGAGAAAGCTGGAAGAATAACGAAAGGAATTGTTTTGTTATTTGTTTTTTTTTTGTTTTTCAGTCTTTTAATTTGTATGTTAGTAGGTAGGGGGGGGAATTAAAGTACATGGGAAAGGAATGTGTGAGGGAAAAAGTAAGTTTAGAGTGGTGATGAGAATAATAAGGAGAGGGGGATAGGAAAGATAACGTGCGTATATGGATGTTTGGGTCGAAAAGATCTAAAACAATAAAGGTAAGGATAATTGGGGGGGAACCAGTAGGAGGTGAGGATTATTCGATAAGTAAAGTGAATTATGATCTTTTTTATTATGTTTGTACATTCAAAAAGAGGAAAAAATTAGAAAGAAATAGGAAAGGGGATAATAAATGAGAAATAATGTTTTTCGTCGAAGGAGGAAGAAAATGGAAAGAGAGTTTTTTAATGATAAGATGCGTTTTACTCTTTCATTGTTAAATTAATTGGACTTGAAATTTAGGGAGTTTGTTGGTTTTTGTAGGATGGTCATATGTATGGTTGTGAAGGGGCTTTATAGTATGAGGTTTATGGGAGTCTGTTGAGATCAGTTTCGGTTATTGTTCAGTGTAGTCTTGTGTGTTAGTTGTTATGTTTTTGCTGTTAGTAATGTAGTTTTGTAGTGACAATGGTTTTGGTTAAGCTGGTTGGATATGGTATGGGTGGGTTGTGGGTTTTTGTGGGAGGGAGTGGCTAGGGGGCGTGTGGGTCTGGTGGGTGTGGGTTTGGTTCGGTTTGACGGGGGGGTGTGGTGGGTGTGGGTTTGGGTTGTTGGGGGGGGGTTTTCGGGTTATTGCTAAGAAGATTTTTGTCCTTTTGTTTTTTGGGTGTGAGGGAGGGCGGGAGGGGCCGGGGGGGGAGGGGCGGCCGGGTGCGGCGGTGGCAGTGCCGTCGCGGCGTGGGAGAGGTGGGGTGGGACACTTCGGTTTTGTTTAGTTTTTAATGACTTGAAAGAAAGAAGGAGATTACTTGATGATAAAAAATTTGGTTTAATTAAAATATTTTTTTTTTTTTTTAAGTATTAATAGGTTTTAAAGATTTTAAAAAGGAAAGTTTTTTTAACTAATATTTAATTTAAGTTTTAGTTTTTTTTTTTTTATATAAAATTTTTTTTATTTTTAAATTTTAAAGAATACCTTGATTTTTATTTTGGAAATTGGCTCTATCAATATGATGATTGCCTTGATTATGGTTTATTAAATGTTTTGTTTTTTTGATATTCGTGTTTATGGTGAAGATGTGTTGGGGAAATTTATCTTGTATTTTTGAAAAATTTGTTTATTATTTATTTTTTAATCTGAATGTTGTGGATGGAATTGTTGTTTTGTGAAAAATTTTATTGTTTTTTCAATCCTACTTTAAGTGGATTATATAAAAAATTGATTTGTTAAATATAACCTTTCCCTTGTCCAACAAAAAAACTATAAGAGTGGATATCTTTTTTGGAAGAAGGCGAGATAGAGAGAAAAAGGGAAGTAAAAAGATAGAAAAGTCTAAATGAAAGGAAAGGATGGAAGAAGATGTAGAAAGAAATGGAAGAAGAAATGAAAGGAGAGAAGGTAGAATAGGAAGGCGAGGTGAGAGCGTGGAGATTGACCAATTTATTTTAACGGGATTATGCTTATATAATGAAGACAGTTGAATGACTCTAGGAGATTTATGACCATTTTATGACGCTTTTGACTTTTTAGATTTGTAACACGGATGCGAAGAGAAATATTCTAGTGTGAGAAAATATATATCTAGATGCATAAGACATATAGATAGAAGCATGCAAGTTTATCTAAGCATGTATCAACATAATAATCAACGAGATTAATGTGTAAAACTATATAACATCTAAAAGTTAATTGTTATACATCAAAAATGACATAGTGTAGGTGCACAATTAAAACGTAAGTCATGTAAGATGACGCATACATAACATGATAATTTTAAATGCAATCGTCATGTAAAACATGTTAGCATTTAGCATTTAGGAGCATGTGTTATTTAGATAAACTAAGAGATATTTTATCTAAATTGCTAGAGAGAAAATGACAAATTTTTGCCTTTATAATAGCATTGACATTCAATAGCCTAGCAAATAAAACGTTTCGTAGCATTAGATAAATAAAGGCATATAATTGCATTACATAGGAGCAAGTTATCATCTTGAAATTTCAAAGCACATATGTGAGGTGCAGTTTGTCTAGATTGACTAAGGAGAAGCCTAATTTATACTTGCTTAGTGTGCACTCCTAATGGGATACAAAGTCCATCAATGTAGACTATCATTAGTCATATTTAGGAAGAGCCATTTAATCAAATTAGATAATGAGTATGGACTATCAACTAGTGAGTGTCTCAATCCAGGCTTAAAACACGGCCATTTTTATTGGTTTATACCCATGAATCCAAACTTCATCTTGGGGAATGCAAGTCAACCGTTAGGTTCAAATGTATTTTCTAGTGCAATAGATTATCCAGTAGTCATTCTCATGTTAGACAAAATAGAATTCTTACATTTGCCTAATGAAGTGTAGCAAAGATAAAATTTGTATTATCTTTTCGTACATGGTCTATTCAACTAACATGCTTTAATTCCGGTTTGCATAATCCTAATCAAGATGTGTGGAATTCTAAGGCTGAATGAGAGAGCAAGAAAGTTCTTATAGGTAATGAAATAATGAGTCATCTAGGACCTAGAAGTATGCTTAAGAGTGACAATGAGTAATGCTCTATATTGAGAGTGTTCAAAGAATGCACCTTTGCATGTCTTTTAAGAAAGAAATCTAATTAAGATTTACCTTAATAGATATTGTGAATGTTTCTTTTTAGAAAAAAATGATGCTTTACTAAAGGTTAGTTAAATGTATGTTGGACTTTTAAACAAGAGATTGACAAGAGGAAGATGTTTAAGTATGACGCCATAGCGCGAATCTATCTAAACCAGAGATGAATCTAGGACGAAGGATCCATCGATACATGGAGGTGCCAAATTTGGGTAAGGATCATTTTCACATATTACTTGGGAGATTTTTGTTGAATTTGGTTATTTAATGAGAAAGTGAAGCTTATATAAAATATAAGGGTTATTGGTTTGAGTTTTCAGAAATGGCATCCAAGTATTGCTTATTAAGTTGGAGTACTTATTAGTTTCTCGAAGGAAATTTATATGTTGTCAATCCTACTTAGAGTGTGTTAAGTTTAGCATGTGTAAGTTGACCATAGCTAATAACACAAACAGTTAAACACTTTAGACTCAATGAGACATCTTCATTGCAAGTGTGAGTTGCAATTTGATGACTGATCTTGTTATCTTGCAATCGACTTTGTGATTTCATGTAATAAACACAAGGATGGTTAAACATGTAGGACTCAAAAAATATCTATGTTTTATTTGATAGTATTTCCATGATTAGATAAATTCTAATTAGAATTTCATCCGTACTCCATGGTCAGTCGACCGTCGCGTTGTTAATTAGAGAATAGTGAGATTGATTATCGTTTGAATAATAATCATCTTCATATTCGAAATCCTATTACGATCACTTATTGAAAGAAAGCAAGATAATGGTTTGTAGAATATGTTCAATTATTTCTAGTCATGCCCTTAGATGGTTAAAAGGTTCTCATTTGTTGAATACAAAATATTATGCTTATTTGGTAAAGTAAGAGAGAGTTTTGATAAGAAGATAGTTTGAGTTTTGAGTTGTGCTTTTGAATTGTGTGAGCAAAGTTACATATGTTGTGCATTTGCTCATGTTTGGCTTTTTGGAGATGACAACTTTACCAATTGCATTGCAAAGAAAAAGTACTTGAATATTTTGGACAAAACATTAAAGTCGTCAATCCTACTTCATTGTGTATTTTATGCATATATTTGCCAAATATTTGGAACACACCTATTGGACAAGTAGTCTTAATATGACATCATCTACACAAGTGTGAGTTATGATCCGATGCATATTCTTATCATCTTGGAAAGGGATGTCGTTATTTGCATATCAATCGAGTGTGATTGAGTATGTAGGTTTAAGATAATATCTCTTGTTATATTTTGATATAATCTTAAAGCTAGACAAATAAGAATCTGATTTCTTGTCCATACTCGAAAACTTGTCAATTAGATTCGATAATAATATCAATCATAGTTTGAATAATGAGTTGATATATATTCGAAATCTCTCTTGACCCTCACGAACACTCTTTTAAAAGAAGATAAATAAAGATTTTCATAGTGTGTTCCATTAATCCTAAGACTAGTTGTAAGTGTGAGGTTGATGAATAATGACAAGTTAATTTCTTACTTCAAGATTGTCATATATTTTGCTTGTGCGAAAAACTATTTGTTGATATGTATAGTATGCATAGTTTTTGACATTTTATGAGTATATAAATGATTTTCCTAACCATTTTTATACAACACACATCTTTTGTAAAATACTATATGTTTATAAAAAGAATATAATTATGTGTGTGTGTTAGAACAATGCAAGCACAAGCAAAGTTTAAAAATACATTTTCTTTTACTTAATTACCAATGTATTAATACAATCTTTTATTTTGTTTAACCAACCCAAGGTCAAACAACACAAGATGATGAAAAGATTTAGACATTTTGTTGGAAGAGAGTTAATGTGTTGGAAATATTTTAGTGACGGGTTTTAACATATGATCTTAGGACATTATTTTTCCACACACTTGACAAACTATTGAACTCTCAATCCTAAATGGGTTACTACACTCAAAATGATCTACAAGATGTTTATGTAACACTTGTAAATATAGTGATCTATGCCTATATGCAATGCACAAACAATTTTGCAACTTAACGCAAGAAATCTAGCATAATTCCTATTATACATAATCCGGAAAACTATTAACAAATAAATGGTGCACATGGCACATGTGTTTAGATATATAAGTAGCTCAATTATAGGTAGCAATGCTCACTTAATAATATCTATTAACAAAATTAAGATACAAGTAAATACACATAAGCAATTAGCATGGACATAAAGATATTCTTCATCGTTTTGTGTATTTAATACAACGATGTATACTTAGCTTGATTTTATTTGAAAACAAAATAGTTCCTCCTCATTTCAAAAATTAATTAAGATTAATATTTTGAAAAAATAAATGTACCGTTTTTCAAATATACATTGACTATAAATGATTGGCTCGAAGGAAAAGTAAACTACAAGTTTTACGTCAAAACGAAACATAAAGTTTTGACCATTATGTAGTATTTTGCATTTCTGACTAACTTAAATTTGGAATGATGACTTGGAAGTATTTTTAAATGAAACTAGACTCAATTATCTTCGAAATGGCGGGTGACACGACTTCTACGGACTTACGGTTGATTTTATATGATTTTTTGAAGTTTGCCAAAAATTGACGAAACAGACAGGCGGCCCCCAGATATATTTAGGGGCCGCCCGAACATTTATGGGACCGCCACCAGTGACCCCAAAAGACGTTTTTTGTTCAAAATTATTTTGTAACTTAATTGTAGAACATATGACTTTAAAAAGTTGTTCTAGCACATAAATTTTGTGTTTTATACATCATTTCTACTCTTACGACTTAGACAAACATAAGTTTAAACTTCCAAGTTCGTTTGAGAAAATTTTCCTTCAAGTTAGTATACAAAGTATATTTAATAACAAAACTAGTACGAATCAAACAACAAAACACTTTTCATATTTAATCCCTCTTCATGGGTATTTGATATATGGATCGTAATCTATTTTAAAAACTATTTGTTTTGAAAACTAGAGCAACCTCGTTCTGATACCAATTGCGGAAACCGTAGAGGGGGGTGAATACGTTTCCTTTTAAAAACTTTAAATCTTTTGTATCAATTTTTACATTACTCTCTGGCGGCGGTCCCATAAATATATGGGGGCCGCCTAATACATAAGGGGGCCGCCCTATTTAAAGGGACCGCCTCCAGAAGAGGTTTTCGGACTAGATTATTTGTATCAAATCACCAATCAAGTTTGACGCAATATGAGAAGTGTCGATAATGGATTTACAATAACTAGCACATACTTTACCAATATATCCACACTCACAATGTTTACTACAAAGAGCTACACAACCATGACTAACACAACATACACAACAATTCACACAATCATAAGCACAATGCAAATGTAAAAGTAAAGCGATATATGTAAAGACATAAGTAAAGAGAAAGGTAAAAGAAAATGCAAACCGGACACGGTGATTTATAGTGGTTCGGTCACGAAGCTCCTCTTCGCCCTACTCCACTCCCCGAGTATCCAACTCGAGAGTTACTTCACTAATCAACAAGCTCCCTTTCGGCGGAGAAAACCTTATAACGTTGCTTACATTATTTTCCGACACTAAGCTAGATGTCGAGTCCTAATCTTAGCTAGAACCAATCTACCACTTCACCAATGTATTTTAAGGCCTAAAATACTAACCAACCCACAATCAACCCATCCAAATATATACATCATTTGGATCTACACACTACTAAAGATTGGAAGACATGGACTCGATCTATATGTAACAAATGTTACAAATGGACTAACTAGACTACATAACTTCGGATCTTGAAGATGACCGAAGTTCTTCTCTTGCACTTGAGGAAAGGAGGAAAGGATAGAAGATTTGATCACATTTAAACAAGATTAACCAAGTTGAATGATCAAAGATTTAGAGAGATTTAGTGAGATCTAGAGAGAGAAAGAACTGAAAGAAAATCGTGCAAAAGGGTTATGAAAATAGTTGGAGGTGACCCACTATTTATAGGAGCTGAAAAACAGCCTGTCAAGAAACGGCGGTCCTAGATATATTAGGGGGTCGCCGGAGATTTAGTAAATCTAGAGAGATAAAGAACTGAATAGAAATGCAAGAGCGAAACAGGGTTGTAAAACACATTGGAGAGGTGACCCACTATTTATAGGAAGCTTAACATAAGCCTTTCAAGAAACGCGAGTCTCCAGATAATTTAGGTGTGGCGCGATAATTAAAGTGGGGCCGCCGGCCAATTTTAAGGAGACCGCTCCCGACAGACGGCTCAGTTTTGTGAGTCTTTTTGGTGGTACAAACTTGTCCCTGCTGAAAAGTTTGAAATGATTTGGGGGGGGAAATATCCAGATTTTAATTTATATTTAAATAAAAACATTTCTTATTTCATAAAAGAGTATTTGTGTTTATTATCTTTGTGAAAAAATGACTTTTGATCGAAATGTAATGGTAAGAAACAAAATATTTACTTGATCATGCCTATAGGAAGTTTAATTTGATTGTACATACCTTATGGGATTTACTTCCAGTGCAAAACAAAGTGGTCCGTGTGTTTAGCGGGACTTGAGACAACGCTGTGTTGCTGATGCATGTATGCATTGATGATTTGTATTAAGAGTAACGGCGTATGTTACGTTATGTATTACAGTTACATGTTTGTCCATCACCAAAACATAAATGAGATGTCGTACAATTACATATCGTAATATTTGCACTAACAATCTCCCCCTTTTATGATGATGAACAAAATATGTAAACAATAGCACATAGTAGAAAGATTTTAAAGGTTACTCCGTTACACTCCCATCTCCCCCCATTTTGTCGAAGCAAAAAAGATTATAGATGTGATTAATGGTTGGAGCATATAGGTTTGGGAGTTTATGAAGAAGAGCATGAGAAGAGGGTTGTGCTCATGAGTATATATGTATGGGAGGAATGAGAAGAGGAATAGTTGCTGGATCGAGTATATAGGGGTGTTGAGGTATGAGGAAAGATGTGAGAGAACTACAGGGTGAAAAGAAATAGAATTGTGTGTTCCTTGGATAGTTTTTTAGACGAGTTATGAGAAATGAGGAAGAAGGCCTTGAAAAAGAAGGAAGAGTACATTCAAGAAAATTAAGATGAAGGATGAGAGAGGACCTTAAGGTTGGAGGGTGATGTTTAAAGTGTGGATCAGTGAAGTAATTTGGAGTACGTAAAGAGCCCTTCCCTAGTATATTGACCAAACCCCGATCCTATCTTCCTATAAAGGCGAGCTTGCATCATCCCAGTGAAGTCTTCTATCATCACGGTTTAACCAAATCCATGCTATTTAACCACATATCTCCTAGCTCCCCCTTGCTTATTGCGTCTCTGTGATAATATCATTCCTTATATATTGACTCTAATGGATCCATGGATCAAATAAATTACCATCGATGCTCAAAAAGTTTGATGCAATTTAAATGAGTAGAGCGCTTTGCAGTGCTACCCCCACGGTGTAAGCTCCCCCTTGTTTTGAGGAAACCCAATGAATCAGATATTGTTTGTGCTACAAAACAAGTTAGGTAGACAACGTGCACATTACATAGTGCAAAACATTAGCGGGAAGTAGACAAGCACTTCTAGGTTTTTATATTCTAAATAAGCCACCTTGAAAGAAGAAGTAGAAACTAAACACAATAATCGATAATTTTTTAAAAAATCAACCTAAATGATGAAATAAAAAGAATCGAGACATATTGTTTATCAGAAAGAGTAGACCCCGACTTTTAATAAACAAGAATGTATTGCGATTATTGATGACCTAAAAAAATTATGAAAATACTTTTTAAAAGTAGACGAATGACATTTAATATCTTGGAAAAATATGTCTATATATAATTCCCTATATCTATAGTATAAATATAATATATATATATAGATAAATATATATATATAAATAATATATATAATATATATATAATATATATACTTTTTAAAAGGATAAAAAAGAATAAATAAGACCGAGTGTACAAAAGGGAGACCGATGTTGCTTTCATGGATAATTGAGAATGGAAAAGATTCCAAGAGCGAAACAAGTTGGGCAAAGGCATGAGCTATACTTAAAAATAGAAGTGGATGTGTTTCGCTAGGTTGATGAGAAAGATAATACCTCAATTGAGAATATTATATTTTGGTATTTTTACCAATTTGTGAATTTTATTTCTTTTTATGGAAAATGTTTTTAGGTTTTTTTTTTTTTATATGATAACTATACTAATAAAAGAAAATGAAAAATATTTTTGAACTTTTTATATTTTTATAGAAGAAAATATTCACAAATTCAAATACAAATTATCAAATGTAACGATAATCGTTTTTAGCCTCCCCGGCAACGGCGCCAAAAATTGACTCGCAAAAACTGACCCCTATTTTTGGTTGGCAATAAGTAAATAGAAATATAAATACACAACAAGGATCAGAATCCGCGAGACCAATGAATCCGGAAGCAGTATAGAGTGTTCCCGGGTCGTTATGTCCCAACGAGGCTTGAATGGAAAATCGAATGACGAATTGATGATTGATGTTTGAATATGACAAAGATTTGGATATGATTGGGCACTAAACCTAATAAGCAAATGCACATAAAAATAAGCAAAGAAAATAAGCTGGAACAAGAATAGAAGCTAGAATTGGTAAAAACACTTAAAACCTTTATGCTAAGATACCAATAAGCTCAAATAAGCTTAAGACAAATCAAATAAGCTAAGCTAACTCTAAATAAGCAAATTCAAAAAGCAATTAAGCTAAATTAAGCAAGAAAACTCAGCAGTACTAACAACAGTACTAACAGAATTAACTACCAGTACTAACTTGGAGTTAGTACTGCTAGCCTTAAGTTAGTACTGCTAGGTCGAGGTTAGTACTGTTAGCGCAATGAAACAAGAAATAAGCTAATAAGCTAAAACAGATATTTAACTATCACTAATAATCACTCAGGCATAAGAATAAGCAACTACAATAAACTAGAATGGCAAATAAGCTAAAAAGCTACAAACTGATAAACTCTTAAAATTACTATGAAAAGGCAAATAAGCTTAAATAAGCTCTACTAAAGACAGTACACGAAAATGGGCTTAATCTACTATAAAAAGCTAAGAAAATCTTAAATAGGCAGAAACAATAAGCTAATAAGCATAAATGAACCAACAGTATTAACAGTTTTAACTAACAGTACTAACTTGGAGTTAGTACTGTTACCTTTGAGTTAGTACTGCTACCTTTGAAATTCAATAAAATGAACCAGCAGTTGTAACTTGGAGTTAGTACTGCTTGTTCTAAACACCCCTTTAAATATTCAAAAATCAATTTTCTTTTCATACTGATTAAAAACAGATTATCAAATAACAGAATAAGGTACTTATAAGTAGATTTTAATCAATAATAAGCCCTTAAATAAGCTTAATTTTTCTTAATAGTGTTAACTCAAAACTAACAGTTTTGTTAAATGAACTAACAGTACTAACTAAGAAAGTTGCACAAATCACTTTTAAACTAACAACTAAGTAAGATAAGCACTAAACATTCTGATAAAGCACAAATAAGTAAACATAAGTAACAAATAAGCACTAATAAGCAGTTCTGCAGTAACTAAGAGAAATAAGAGAAAGAGAGACTTACAACACCCTTGCATCAAAACAGGGTCAAACAATGAATCTACAAGCTCTAGCTTGCATAAAACAAGCTAGTAGTGTCCATAAGCCCATCCAGAACTGGCTTATCATCCATAAAATAAGCTGTGGTGTATTTGAGAGTGATTTTCTCTTAACTACTTAACTTTTTAAATTTACTTAATTAAAGCAGCTTATAAACAAGCTGTATTGAGAGCTTTTTGAACACAAAACAACACAATTAAGAAACTTAACACTTGGAATTGTAAATTGACTTAAAAACTCAAATTTGCATTAAAACTTGAAAGTGTTACAAAGCTGAAAGTAAAAGCTGTAAATGAGTTTTAAAAGAACTGAAAATAAGCTAAGTTATATTAAAAATTAAAAACTAACTAGTTGCCTCAAAGGCTTACAAAAGGCTCTATTTATAGCCGAAGTCTTCTTCTCTTCAACTTCTTTCTTCTGTGTTTCTTTGTAGAGACAAAACCAAGTGTGCTTGTTGTGTGAGGTGATTCTAAAACAAATCCCAGCCTTTAATTTCTTTTGTGCTTCTTTGGAGTCAATCATAGCCATCGAAAATACTTGAGAATAGTGAAGGATTGCCAACATAGCACTTATACAGCTGGGGGGGTGATAGAGTGGTTGAAATGATTTATCTAGGGAGTTGAGTGGTTTTGCAGGGTAGAGGTATGGGATGACATCCCCAAGTTTCACCTGGGGTTTTGTTGGGCGGGAAAGATGAAGTTTGGGTTAGTTGACAGCTTTGGCCCCTCACTTCTTATAACTTCATTGCAAAACTTTGCCCGGTTTGCAATTTCGACCCTTGTCTTTTTCTTTTGTAATACAACTTGAGGTTTGGCAGTTTTAGTCCCTCAAGTTGTATTTTCTTCATGTGTCTGACTTTTGACTTTGACTGACTTTGGCTTCGGATTGACTTTGTCTTTTCCATCCCGTGCTTAGTTTGGTCATTTTTGGCTTTCTTTTTGAATATCCGTTCCTGCACAATTCAAATGCAAAACATACAAATACAATGTATCTTTGGTACGTTTTTAGTCTTTTAAGTCCGTTTTTAATGGAAAATGGTATGTGTAATTAAGCACATACCAAAATCCCCCATACTAAGGTATTGCCGTGTCCTCACGCAATGTTATGAAGTAAACACTCAAGAAACCAAGAATCTTAATCCCCCTCGACTAATATTTTAATAGTAACAAGACTATTAGAAGAGATAAGAAACGTATAGAAATGAGAAGAAACGTTAGAGATGAGAGAACTCATTAGAATAAAAAGGAACTTTAGAAGTGAGAAGTAAACGTATAAGAATTAGAAAGACAATCAAAGTGAAACACTACTAGAAGTAGAGAAGAAATCGTTTAGGAGTAGAAGAAAGTCGTCTATGAATTTGAGAGAAGACGTATCTAGATGTGAGGACCAAGTTTTGTATGTGGAGGGGGGATTTATAGTGAATGATGAGAATGTAAGGAATGTGTTTGATGATGAGACGCATTTCGTTATGAAATTCACTTGACTCTTGAAAACATAAGCAACGATGCTTATGAGTGTTGGGATATGAGGATGACCCATTGATCTATAGAGAGATATTGGGTATAGGTTTAGGTGTGGAGTAGACGTCAACTCGTAGCAGAAGAGAGGAAGTGTTAAGAACAAAAATTAAATGGTATTACAAGCTGCTATCGACGGTCCCAGATATATCTGGGGGCCACCAGAATAGATCTGGGGGGCCGCTGGACCGCCAACAGGAGGGATGTTTGGAGAAATTGATGAATTTTTTGAAAAGAGTGACATTTTAATTTGCATTTCGCTAATTAAAAATACTTAAAGTACTTCGGATGAAGTAGTTAAGTTGTCACGACATGGAATGGAACACGGACTAGAATCGAAACTAGAAGAAAAGAAGAGAACGATTTATGGAATGTGTTCCATCATTCCTAAACCTTAACGACTCACGCTTAAGGGGTAAAGAAAGAATGTTGGAGATGTTATCTTTAGACGCAACCTTTTTGATGGAGATGTTTCATTTTGGACATTGTCTAGAAGGAAATGGCGACGTATCTTCGGTGTGTTTCGTACGCGAAAATAATAATAATAATAATAATAATAATAATAATAAAGAAGAAAACAAACAAAGATAGAGACGACGAGCTTGACAATGTCAAGATGGATGGTGGTCTTCTCGAGTATTGTGAATGTTCATAAAACAATATAGGATGTGGTATATAAGGTTATCTTAAAGGTGTGGCGAACTGTAGATAGAGGGGAAAGAGATTAAGCCATCTCTATGTTGTAGAGGCGTGGTTGTGTGAGATGGAAGAGATCGTGATCGAAGTTAAAGAATGTTTTCATCAAAGAGAATGAATGTTTTCTTCGAAAGAGAAAGAATGTCTGTTTTCGTCGAAGAGGAAAGAATGGTTCGTAGAAGAGAAAGAATGTTTTTTGTCAATAAGAAAAGGATATGTTTTCGTCAAAGAGAAAGAATGTTTCGTCAGAAGAGATAGGAGGGTTTTCGTTCGATAGAGAAAGAATATTTCGTCGAAGAGAAAGAATGCTTTTGTCGAAGAGAAAGAATATTTTCGTCGAATAGAAAGAAGAGCATTTTAACTTATGTTTTTAAACGGCTTGAATTGAAGAGGAATTTCGATATGACCTTTAACATTTGCGATTGAATTTATAGGACTTGAATATTTTCGGATGAAATATTCAATTTGTCAACCTACTTGGAGGAGCTTGTATTAGTATCTAACCTTTTCTTGGACGAAAAGAGTTGGATGATTTGGAAGAAAAGTGAGAATGATGATTCAGGGAAAAGGTGTGAATGAAGAACTCAATGAGATTTATGACCATTATACGACTCTTTTGACTTTTTAGTTTTGTGACGCGGACACGAATGGGAAATAGTTATAGTGTGAGACAATGTGTGTTGTATTATATATTTTACCTAGATTGCATAAAGATATATAGTTATAATCATGCAAGTTAATCTAAAGATGCTCAACACAATAATCAACAAGATTAATGTGTAAAGGACTGTATGACATACTAAAAACTTATTTATCATACAATTAACCTTACATAGTGTAGGTGCATAATTAATGTAAGTTATGTAAGGATACGCAAAACAAAACGTGATAATTTTTATATGTAATCATTCATGTAAAACATGTTAGCATTTAGCACTTAGGAGCATGTGTTATTTGATAAACTAAGAGATTTATTTTATCTAAATTGCTAGGATAAATGGCAAAACGCTTTTACAAGCAAACATGCATTCAATAGCATAAGCAAATAAACTTTGATATTAAGATAAAGCCATGAATTAGCATATTTATTGCATTACATTCGAGGGCACGTTATATCATGGAAACTTACAAAAGCACCATATGTGAGTTGCAAGTAGTCTAGATTGTTAAGGAAGAAAACCTTATATCTACTTTGCTTAGGTGCACTTCTATGTAGATACAAAGTCTTATCGATTTTGTAGACTATCATTAAGATATTTAGGAGGAGTCATTTAGTCAAATTAGTGATTTGAATAGGAGACTTCACTAGTGGTGCTCAATTTTAGGCTTAACACGACCATTTTTTCGGGTTATACCACGAACCCAACTTCACTTTGGAAGCATATTTCTAGTTAGGTCAAATTGTGATTTCTAGTGCTATAGATTTCTCTAGTAGTACATTCTCATGTAGACAAATTTTAATTCCTATATTTCCATAATGAGTGTAGCAAAGGATTAATATTTGTTTTAATCATTTTCATAGAGGGCTAACATGGACTCAACTATAAATGCTTTAATTACCGTTCACATAATCCTAATCTAGACTGTGTGGAATTCTATGGTTGAAATGAGGAGCGAGAAAGCAATTGTTGTAGTATATGAGAGAATGAGTCATCTAGGGGACTAGAAGTATGCTAAAGAGTGACAATGTGTAATCTCAATAATGACGAGTGTTAAAGCATTCAACCTTTGTTATGTCCTTTTATGAAAGAAATCCTATTAGTAATTTACCCTTAATAGATCTTGTGATGGTTTCTTTGTATAAATAAGGATGTTTACTAGAGTATAGTTACATGTATGTTGGACTTTTTTTTATTGTGTTCATAAGAAGGAAAGATTTTTAAATCTATGCATAGGCGGATTTTACCCAAACTAAAGATAATCTTCTAAGAACATTAGGTTACATCGATCGTGGATTGGTGCCAAATTTGAACAAGGATCATTTTCTTATTGGTTGGGAGATGGTATTAACATTAGGTTATTAGGAGAATCTTATATAAGTTATGAGAGTTTCAATTTGGTTTTCAGAATTACATACCAAGTCTTGCTCATCCATTTTAGAGTACTTAGGAGTTTCCTGATTGGAATATTTTTAAGTCGTCAATCCTACGCTTGACGTGTGTTAAGTTTAGCATGTATAATTTGAAACATAGCTAATAACACAACATTTGAAACACTTTTAGACTCATTTGAGACATCTTCATTGCAAGTGTGAGTTGCAATTTGATGACTAATCTTGTTGTCTTACAATCGACTTCGTGATTTCATGTAATAACCGAGGATGGTTAAACATGTAGACTCGAAAAAATATCTATGGTCATTTGATTGATATTTCCATGATCTAGATAAATCCTAGTCTCGATTTCATGTTCATATTCTAAATTTGTAATTAGATTGAATGATGAGTTTGATTATCTCATTTGAATAATAATCATTTTTCATATTCAAAATCCTCATTACGATCCACTTTTTGAAAGAAAGCACGGATAATGGTTGGTGGAATATGTTCAATTCTTCCTAATCCTAACCTTAGTTGGTTAGGGTTCTCATTGGTTAAGGAAAGAAAGATTATGCTTATTGGTGAAAGTAAAAAGAGTTTTGATAAGAAGATAGTTTTGAGTTTTGAGTTGTTTTTTTTGCTTTTGAATTGTTTGAGCAAAGTTACATATGTTTTGCATTTGCTCATGTTTGGCTTTTTGGAAACAACGACTTTACCAATTGCATTACAAGGTAAATTACTTGAGTATTTCGGATAAAATATTCAAGTCGTCAATCCTACTTCAGTGTGTATTTTTATTATGCATAATTTGCCAACATATTTGGAATAACAACTATTGGAACAAGTAGACTCAATATGACATCACTACACAAGTGTGATTATGATATGATGCATTTTTATCATCTTGGTAAGGGATTGTCGTTATTTTTATTTCAACGGAGGTTGTGATTGAGTATGTAGAGGTTCTAAGTATTAATATCTCTTGTATATTTGATATAATCTTAAAGCTAGAAAAAATAAGAATCCGATGATTTCTTGTCCATTACTCGAAAACCGTCGTCAATTAGATTCGATAATATATCTTCATAATTCTGAATAATGATCATTATACATTTGAAATTTTCTTGACCTCACGAACACTCTTTTTAAAGGAAAACAAATAAAGATTTTTTATGTGTGTTTCCATTAATCATAAGACTAGTTGTAAGGTGAGGTTGATGAATAATGACAAGTTAATTTCTTACTTCAAGATTGTCATATATTTTACTTGTGCAAAAAACTATTTGTTGATATGTATAATATGCATAGTTTTTGACATTTTATGAGTATATAAGTGATTTTCCTAACCATTTTTATACAACACACATCTTTTGTAAAATACTATATGTTTATAAAAAGAATATATAATTATTGTGTTGTGTGTTAGAACCAAGGTAGCCAAGCAAAGTTTAAAAATACATTTTTTTTACTTAATTACTAATGTATTAATATAATCTTTTATTTTGTTTAACCAACCCGAGGTTAAACAATGCAAGATGATGAAAAGATTTAGATATTTTGTTGAAAGAGAGTTAATGTATTGGAAATATTTTAGTGAAGGATTTTAACATATTATCTTTAGGACATTTATTTTTCTCACACTGACAAGTACAATTTACTATCAAGTCCTTAAATGAGTTACTACACTCAAAAATGATCTTACAAGATGTTTAGGTATGCATTGTTAATATAGTGATCTATGTCTATATGCAATGACAAACAATTTTACATACTTAACGCAAGAGAAAAATCTAGCATAATTCCTTTATAATAATCCGGAAAAATATTAACAAATAAATGGTTGCACATGGTCATCTGTGTTTTAGATATCTTTAGTAGCTAGATTATAGTAAGCATTGCTCACTTAATAATATCTATTATACATCAATTATAGATACATAGTAAATACACATATGCAATTGCATGGACATTTTGATATTCTTCATCGTTTTGTGTATTTAATACATCGAAATGGTTTTACTTAGCTTGATTTGATTTGTAAAATTTGGAAAACTCAAATTAGTTCTCCTCATTTCAAAAATTAATTAACATCAATATTTTGAAAAAATAAATGTATCGTTTTTCAAAGATACATTGACTATAAATGCTTGGCTCGAAGGAAAAGTAAACTACAAGTTTTACGTCAAAACGAAACATAAAGTTTTGACCATTATGTAGTATTTTGCATTTCTGACTAACTTAAATTTGGAATGATGACTTGGAAGTATTTTTAAATGAAACTAGATCTATTATCTTTCGAAATGGCGAGGGGTGACACGATTCTATCGGGACTTTAATCGGTTGATTTTATTATGATTTTTTGTGAAAGTTTGCCAAAAATTGACGAAACTAGACAGAGCGGCACCCCAGATATATTTATGGGGGCCGCTCTCCGACACATTTATGGGGGACCGCCACCGAGTGACCCCACAAATAAGACGGTTTTTTGTTCAAAAATTATTTTTTAACTTAATTGTAGAAACATATGACATTTAAAAAGTTGTTTTGCACATAAATTTGTGTTTTATACATCTTTCTACTCTTACGACTCTTAGACAAAATAGTTTAAACTTCAAGTTCGTTTTTGAGATAATTTTTCCTTCAAGTTACGTATACAAAAGTATATTTAATAAACAAAAATACTAGTACGAATCAAACAACAAAAACTTTTCTATTTAATCCCTTTCATGGGTATTTGTATATGGATCGTAATTATTTTAAAAAATATTTGTTTGAAACAACATAGTGCAACTCGTTCTGATACGAATGCGGAAAAACCGTAGGGGGGGGGGTGAATACGTTTCATTTTAAAAACTTTAAATCTTTTGTATCAATTTTTAAATTACTCTCTGCCAGCGGTCCTATAAATATATGGGGGCCGCCTTATACATAAGGGGGCCGCCCTATTTAAAGGGACCGCCTCTAGAAGAGGTTTTCGGACTAGATTATTTCTATCAAATCACCAATCAAGTTTGACATAATATGAGAAGTGTCAATAATGTATTTACAATAACTAGCACATACTTTACCAATATATCCACACTCACAATGTTTACTACAAAGAGCTACACAACCATGACTAACACAACATACACAACAATTCACACAATCATAAGCACACTGAGATGTAAAAGTTAAAGCGATATATGTAAAGACATAAGTAATAGAGAAAGGTTAAAAGAATATGCAAACCGGGACAGGTGTGATTTATTAGTGGTTCGGTCAACGAAGCTTGTGGGAAATAGATTGTAAAAGACTTAATACTGGTTGTATAACAGTTAAGTCTGGGTTAGAATAAGTTAATACTGGCAGTACTACAGTTAAGGTCTGGCCGTACTGTAGACATAGTTAAGTCTGCCAGTACTAAGTTAAGTCTGGCAGAACAATAGTTAGTTCTGTTCTTGTCTAGTTAAGTCTGTTCTATAGATAAGTGTTATCTTAGAGATATATTAGGAAAAGATATATGTTATCTTTTCACACGTTTTGTATAGCCTTTTAGGGTTTCCTTGGTGTATAAAAGGAACCCTACGGCATAGAGTTTTAGATAACAAATAGTAGCATTGAAGCTTAATAGAAATCAATAGCAAAGTTAGTATTATATTGTGTTCTTCTTAATACTTGTGTTAAGATTCCGCATTAACACTTGGTATTCATAGTCAGTGTCTCTCACATAGTTGATTTGGATTTATTCAAGTTAGCTATTGTCTTACAAAGGCTATATAGATCCAAAACCAAGGACCTACAAGTGGTATCAGAGCCAATAGAGGGACTCTGAGTAAGAAGAATCACTAGAACCACAAACAAACACTCTCTTTCAGATCTTTACAAATGTCTCAACCTGCTAATGATGAGTTCTCTCAACATCTCAGTGATGATGAAGCATCAAACCATGAAGATGCATCAGACACTGGTGCTGCACCTAAACAACAACAACAGGTGATTCCTCAAACAACTGCTATCTCAAATATCAAACTCCCAATTCTGAAGAAGAAGGAGTATGATATATGAGCTATGGAGATGGAGCATTACCTTGAGTACATTGACAATGATGTTTGGAAGGTAATTCAGAATGGAAACTCCAAGAAGAGAATTTCAACTGGAAAGGATGGTGTTATTCGAATACTTCCACCAGTAACTGCTGCAGAAATTCAAGCTGTTGAAAAGGAAAGGAAGGCTAAGAATATCTTGCTGATGGCCATTCCCAAGGAACATATGAGAAGATTTCATGGAATGGATGATGCAAAAGAAATCTGGGAAGCCATCAGAACTAGGTTTGGTGGTAATGCAAATTCAAAGAAAATGCAGAAGGCTATTTTCAAACAACAGTTTGAAGCATTTACAATATCCAGTTCAGAAGGGTTAGAAAAGGGATATGACAGATTCCAACAATTACTTTCTCAGTTGGAAGCTCATGGTGCTGAAGTATTAACTGAGGATGCAAATCATAAGTTTTTCAGATCTTTGCCCCCAGCATGGTCCAATCTGGCAATGACTATGAGAACTAAACCAGGTGTTTGACACTTTATCTATTGATGATCTGTACAATAACCTTAGGGTTTTGAGAAGAAAATCAAGGTGTTCTCAAAAAACATCTTCAAGTGCTCAATGTTGCTTTTGTTTACAGCAAAAGCACACTAATAAGTTTAGGTCTGGTTTTCTAGTACCTACGACTATGACACTCTTCTACTTCTTCAAGCAATACTCCAGAAAAGAAGCTCTTACTGGTTTTGCTGATGAAGTTATTTATTCCCTCTTTGCCAAACAATCAGAGGACTGGGACTTACTTCATGAAGACCTGGAACAGATTGATGACTTGGACATTGAAGAGATGGACATAAACTGGCAGATAGCAATGATTGCTATACGAATGAAGAAGTTCTATAAGAAAACAGGAAGGAGAGTTCGTGTTGATGGAAAAGCACCTGTTGGTTTTGACAAAAAGAAGCTTGAATGCTTCAATTGTCACAACACTGGTCACTTCGCTAGGGACTGTACAGCAAAGGGGACACATGATGGAAAGAAGAAGAGAGACTCTTTTTATCAACACCAAGAAGCTGGAAAGCAAGAGAAGAATCAGATGGGATTGCTGACAATAGATGATGGTATTGTCAATTGGGGAGAACACACTGAAGATGAAGAGACAAATCATGCACTCATGGCTATCAGCTCCAGTAGTGAGGTATCTTTGTGTTCTAAAACTTGCATTGATTCATACAATACCCTTAAACACTGTGTGATGAACAAATGAATCAGTTAGGTGATCAAGAAGCACAAATACTTGCCTATAGTCAAGCTGTTAAGAAACTAGAAGCTCAACTTGTTACTTTTCAAAAACAGCAACTTTCTCTAAATGAAAAGCTTACATTTTAGGCAAATGAAATATATGAAAAGATGAAAATCTTAAAAAAATTAGGAGGATTGAATGAAAGCTGTAAAAGAAAGGAACCAATTGCAGAAAAACATTAGATTCATGGATGATTTTCCAAGAATCTTTATGAGATTATTAATTCTAGCATGAGTGTAAATTATTAAAATTGGCTTAGGGTATGAAATAAATCAAACAATGAGGTTCTAAGTTATGAGGAAGAAATGAATTTTTCTGTTTTTAATTGTACAGAAAAGGACTAAGTTGGGAAACCTTTGTAAAGTAGATTTACAAAAACTAATGATTTTAAAGTGTTCACATCCTTAAGTGGAGATTATACTCCTAAACCACATGAAGAAATTGATGAGTCTTTGTATGTTTATGGTAAAAAGGGACCCCAAGAGCCTGAACCTAGTGTTTCAGATGATAGATCCATTGAATATTCTACCTGTCAATCTAATGACAGTGCATGATCTATTGGAACTTCCTCTGAACATTCTGTTGATCCTGAATCTGAGATTTTAAGAGTACCTCAAGAAGTGAATGTGTCTAAACCTATTACAACAAATGAAAAAGGTGTGTCTGCCCCAAAATCTAAAGAGGTTGAACCTAGTTGTGTCAAACATATAAAAAATCCTAGGCAACAAATCAAAGATCAAGAAACACCTACAGTTAACAGGAAGAATTGGAATGCAATGATGGAAAGAGAACTAGGGGAAGGTTACTCTTTCACAAAGAAGAAATGTTTTGTTTGTGGTAGTCTAAGTAATTTGATCAAAGATTGTGACTATTATGAAAAGAAAATGGCAAGAGAGGCTGTGTTTAAGAAACAAAGGGTTTTTAATACTGGTAACATGGTGCCAAAACCAGTATGGACTAATACTGACAGGATTAATCATACTAATCAATTTGTTCCTAGACCAGTACAACTTAATACTGGTCGGCCAAACATTAATTCTGTTAGGACTAATATTAATACTGGTAGGACAAATAGTAATTCTGTTAGGCCTAGAGTTAATACTGTTAATTCTAATGTTAATACTGTTAGATCTAGACAGCAGTACCCACCAGGACCTCAAACTGCTTAGTCCTAAAAAGACCACAGGTGAATCAATTTAATCAAAGAAGGCATTTTTTTAAATCACATTCATCTGTAAGAAGACCCTTTGCAAAAAATACAACACAAATGTCTCATTCTCATGTTGTAAAGGGAAATTGGGGATCTGCTGTTAAGACCTCAGCAGGTTATAATTGGAGAAACACTAGACTAAACTCCAATTGTAATGGTGGACCAACTTTTAGTAGAACTATGATTATAAAAGGTCCACAATGCAGACCTAAGCCTGTAATAGCCTGGGTCCCTAAGAGAAACTAATTTCTCTTTTTCATGTGCAGGATCATCCACTCAAGAACATGGTAGATAGAGGTATATTTGATAGTGGATGCTCATGGCACATGACAGGTAACAAGGATCCGATGGAGGATTTTTGAAGAATTCAATGGGGGATCGTTACCTTTGGAGGTAGCAAAGGCTACATAACTGGTTAACGGAAGGAATAAGAGTTGGTATTTTAGAATTTATAGTGTGTCTTTAGTAAAAGATATTAGGGCATTTTAACTTTTCCAATATCACAAATATTTGATAAGCAGCTCAGGGTTCTTTTTACTGAAAACGAATGTCTTGTTTGTTCTGAACTTTAGGATGCCTGATGAAAATCAGGTACTTCTAAAGGTCCCTAGGAATCAATAATTGTATGTTTTGATATGAGGACACCTACACCTGCTAAAAGTTTTGTCTGTTTGATTGCTAAAGCCACATCTAATGAATCTAGAATGTGGCACAGGAGATTAGGTCATATCAATTTTAAAAACCTAAACAAACTTGTGAAGGGAAACCTTGTAAGAGGTCTACCTTGCAAGGTTTTTAGATATGACCATACATGTGTTGCGTGCCATAAAGGAAAACAACACAGGGCCTCCTGCAAGGCTAAATTAGAAAGATTAATCACTGAGCCATCACCTTGCTTATGGATCTTTTTGATATTCTGTATATAAGCATTAATCAATGTAGGTTATGCCTAGTAAATTACTGTGATTTGTACTAGATTTAGTTGGGTATTCTTTTTGGCCTCTAAGGATGAAACTAGTGGCATTCTTCAAAATTTCATTAGGTAGATTGAAAACCAGCTTAATCTTAGGGTTAAAATCATTAGATCAGATAATGGCACTGAATTTAAGAATAGAGATATGCTTGAATTTTGTAGAAACAAGGGAATAAAACAAGAGTATAGCAATGCCAGAACTCCACAACAGAATGGAGTTGCTGAAAGAATGAACAGGACCCTAATTGAGGCTGCTAGAACTATGCTAGCAGACTCACTCTTACCAACTACCTTTTGGGCAGAAGCAGTTAGTACTGCTTGCTATATTTTTAATAGGGTAAGAGTGACTAAACCTCAAAACAAAACTCTTTATGAGCTTTTGTTTGGCCACAAACCAATTATCAGCTACATAAGACCTTTTGGGTGTCATGTTACAATTTTAGATACTCTTAGTGTACTTGGCAAGTTTGATGGAAAATCTGATGAGGGATTCTTAGTTGGTTACTCTCTAAATAGCAAAGCCTATAGGGTTTATAATTTAGTAACCAAAAGAGTAGAAGTAAATCTGCATGTTAATTTTCTTGAAGATAAACCCAATGTCAAAGGAGTAGGGTATAGATGGATGTTTGATATTGATTATCTTACTGATTCTATGAACTATATTCCTGTATCTTTGGAGAATCAAGCTAACCCACATGCAGGTGCTTCAGAAGTAACTAACAGTGCAGGTACTTCACAAACTCCAAGTTCTAATGCCTCTGAGGAAAAAGATGAGGAAGTAGAGCTTATTGTTGTGCCTTCTGCTGTAAAGAATACTGAAGAAAAAGTTAAATCAAGGACATCTTCCACAAATTCAAAGAAAGAGGAGATCTTGACAGAACCTCAACAAGAGAAGAAGGTTTCCTCTACTGACACTTCAGAAGATAATCCTAAGATTATAGCTTTTAGAAGAGAGTTGGAAGAAATTGCTCTAAAGCATTTAGGAAAAGTATCTGAAAACACCACTACCAGTACTCCTTCAGTTAATACTGGTAGTGAGCCAGTTAATACTGGTAGTTTTGATCCTGATGATTCACCTATGCCAGAGCTCGAAATCTTTCACAAGTCTGAGACAGGAATTTTTGATGAAGCATCTTATGATGAAGAGGGTGTGATAACTGACTTCAACAGCTTACCAACAGAAATCGAAGTCAGTCCTACTCCTACTCTTAGGATTCACAATATTCACCCGAAAAGTCAAATACTTGGTGATCCTAAGTCAGCTGTGCAAACTAGAAGCAAAGTGCAGCAAAAATCAGGAGCTCATGCACTTTTCAGCTTTATTCAAAAGCAGCAAAGAAACAATCACAAAGATCAACAGCATTGTTTATTTGCCTGCTTTCTATTCGGAGGAACCTTTAAGATTGCTGGTAAGATCTCAAAACAGACTGACAGTTGGGTTCAAGCCCTGCAAGAGGCGTTGTTACAATTCAAGCTTTGCACAAGTTTGGGTTCTTTGTAGATCTACTACGGAAATGAAGGTGATTGGTTCAAAATGGGTCTTCAGAAATAAAAAAGATAAAAGAGGATTATTTGTGAGAAAATAAGGCAAGAATTGGTGGCCATGGGTACACTGCTGGAAGAATGTTATTGACTATGATGAGGTTTTTGCTCCTGTGGCAAGAATAGAAGCTATCAGGTTATTTTTAGCCTTTGCCTCATTTATGGGGTTCATAGTATACCAAATGGATGTAAAAAGTGCCTTTCTGTATGGCACTATAGATGAAGAAGTTTATGTATCACAACCTCCTGACTTTGTTGATCCTGATCACCCTAAGAAATTTTATAGGGTGGTCAAAGCTTTGTATGGATTGCATCAAGCTCCTAGAGCTTGGTATGCTACTCTATCAACATTCCTAGAGAAGCATGGATACAAGAGTGGTACAATTGACAAGACTTTATTTATTAAAAGGGACAAGAAGGATATCATGCTGGTTTAAGTGTATGTTGATGATATCATTTTTGGATCTACCAAAAAGTCTTGGTGTGATGAGTTTGAAACCTTGATGAAAAGCAGATTTCAGATGAGTTCTATGGGGGAACTCACATTTTTCTTAGGATTACAAGTCATATAGAACAAGGCAGGAATCTTCATATCTCAGGACAAGTATGTAGTTGAGATACTCAAGAAATTTGATCTTGTAAATGTGAAAACTGCAATAACCCCCATGGAGACCAAAGTGGCATTGACAAAAGATGAGGAAGCTGTTGATGTGGATGTGCACTTATACAGATCTATGATAGGTTCTCTCATGTATTTAACTGCCTTTAGGCCTGATATAATGTATGCAGTATGTGTTTGTTCTTGTTTTTAGGTCACTCCCAAGACTTTACATCTCAATGCTGTGAAGAGAATCTTTAAGTACCTTAAGGGCAAACCACATTTGGGCTTATGGTATCCTAGAGAATCACCTTTTGACCTGGAAGAATTCTCTGACAGTGATTATGGTGGGTCCAACCTTGATAGGAAATCCATAATAGGTGGTTGTCAATTTCTTGGACAAAGACTTATCTCATGGCAGTGTAAGAAACAGACCATAGTGGCTACTTCTACAACTAAAGCTGAATATGTAGCTGCTGCAAATTGCTGTGGACAAGTATTGTAGGTTTAAAATCAACTACTAGACTATGGTTTCAATTTCATGAATACCAAAATCCACATTGATAATGAAAGCACAATATGCATTGTGAAGAACCCAGTATATCATTCGAAGACAAAGCACATAGAGATACGCCACCATTTTATAAGAGATTGTTATGAGAAGAAGCTCATTAGTGTGGAGAAAATTCACAGACTTAAATGTGGCTGACCTATTGACTAAACCTTTTGATGGACCATGGTTTAATTACTTAGTGGTTAGTATTGGGATGGTAAACTCATAGCTACATTTAAGGGGAGGCTAAATTGTATAGTGTGTATACTTCTGGTAGTTAGTTTAACTAAAATCTGGCTTAAGTAATATTAATACTGGTAGTTAATAATATTAATACTGGTAGGTAATAGTATTAATTCTGGTAGTTAGTAGTTTTAATTCGGGTAGTTAGGTTAAGTTAATTCTGTCTATACAAACTCTTGCAGCATGTTTTTCTTTGTTTTAGTCTAATTCTTGCAGGAATAGCATGGATTTGCAGATGTAAGGCAGGTGTGCTTCAGTAAAAACTTAATTCTGGTTGAAAAAGAGTTAATTCGGGTTGTATCATAATTAATTCTGGTTGACCAAAGTTAAGTCTGGTAGTGTAAATTTTAATACTGGTAGGTTATTGTTAGTGCTGGTTGCGGGAAAATTGACTTTCTTCTGCTTTAACACTGTTCAAATGTTACCGTTACAGATTTTTACGGCGCTATTGTCGTTAACAGAGAAGCTATATATAGATAAAGTTTGATTTCTCTTTCATACTTATCTTTTTATTGCTATCTCCTTTTCATAAAGTAAAAATCTTCGTTATTTTTCTAAAGAATATAGTCAATTGTCCTGCTACCAGCATCTACAATCTCAATCGTACCTAAACCCAGTAACTTTTCAGTTCAAGTCACTACCTTTTATTCCTACTTTCGATTCATGGCTCAATTAAAATACTGCGACAAACACAATCAAGTGGGGTTTTTGCGCAAGCCTGACGAAAGTGCCGGATTTGCAGAGATAGTAGATTTTCTATGAGGTTCCAACCTCAGGTATGCTTTAGGAAGTGATGAGAATAGTCTGAAACCATATGATTTGATGTACATATAGTCAATGTTGCTGATATGAAGGGATGCTGAAAAGATTTGAAGAATAGTTGCTGCAGAGATCAAAAAGAGATGATTTGAAGAATTGCAGATCAAGAATAATTAGAAGAGTTTTATTTACAACATCCTAAGGAAGCTCAATTTGAAGACATTTGAAGAGACTTGAAGTTCACAAGTGAAGATCAAGTTAGGGGAGGATTGTTGGGAAATAGATTATAAAACACTTAATACTGGTAGTATAACAGTTTAAGTCCTGGTATTATTAGATTTAGTTCTGTCATACTAAGTAATACAGGCAGTACAAATGTTAATCCTGGGAGCACTAAGATAAGGTCCTGGCAGAACTAAGTTTAGTACTGGTAGAATAGTATACTATAGTTAGTACTGGTTCGTGAGTTAGTTAAGTCTGTTTATAAAACAAATAGTCAATAGTTATCTTAGAGATATCTTAGGAATATCTTAGGAAAGGATTCATTATTCCTTTCACACGTTTGTAAAGCCCATTAGGTTTTCCCATGGTGTATAAAAGGAACCCTATGCATAGATTTTTATACATGTTAATCGAAGCTATAGAAGCTAATAGAAATCAATACAAATTTTAGTATTATTTTCTCTAATTTCTTGTGTTAAGATTCCGCATTAACACTTGATATTCATATAGACAGTGTCTCTTCACATAGTTGATTTGGATTTATTCAAGTTAGCTATTGTCTTACAAAGGCTATATAGATCCTAGACCGAGGACCTACAGTGAAGATCCACTAGAACAACCCGTAGAGCCAATCCTTTAGGAATTACACCAATTATTTGTTTCGTTTCACCCTTACACCTTAACCTACCCTGTTAGATTAAGTTTAATTTAACAGTTGCTAGTTGCTTAAAGTGAAAGTTTGTATTTCCTGAGTCTTGTGTCATTTTCTATCTTTGGCGCGGTTGGAAATTTGCACATTGCAAATGGGAATGTATATTGTAGTCAAAACTCATGTGATTTTACTACCATCATAATTATGATCGTGAAGATTGTGAAACTACTCCGAATTTCGTATATGAATAAAATAATAATAATAATAAAAATCAAAAAATGAGAAAAAAAATTGCTACAAAAAAAGAAAGAGAAGGAAAGTTTAAAGATAATCGTTTCGTAAAGCAAGAACCGAAGGAATTACACGAAGGATCGATTATTCGTTGATACAAATCGACGATGTAGAGTATTGTACGAAGTGGAAGATATCGCCACTTGCCTTGTAGAGTATGTAAAGTTTTGGATGATTAGGAAGTTGACAGTTACGAGAATGCCAATTTAGGTTGTTGTTTTTGATGTATAATCAAGACGTTGTAAATAGTAGTGTCTTTATCATGGTAACGGTCGGGAAAAGTGTCTAGCAACTTATATCTTAGTCTTAATCTATTTGTTTCTTGATTTTTATTTAAAAACAATTTACTTCCCTCTCACCGAATGATTAGCCGCTGGTTTTACGCGAATGAGGACTTGTTCGAGCGTGCATGTCTATTCCGTCGTTACGGCCATGTATGCATGTCTTAGCTGCCTCGTTGGTTTACGACTTTAGTTAAAAGTTAGAAGGTTCCTACCCTATATCATTCTTCATCCTAACCGTTGGTTAAATTCGAATGAGGATGTGATCGAACACACATTTCTATTCCGTCGTTACGGCCATGTATGTGTGCTTCAGCTGCCTTTTTGGAGTGGTACTTATGGTGAAAGATTATAGAATGATCAACCGTAAGCCTTTCCATACAAAAACATATATTTACCTTTATAAACTTGTTACTCCTTGGCTTTAGTGGTGGATATGTGTATCCTTGCCAAGCTTATGATAGAATACTCGTCACGACTGAGCAATTGAGCGAATTAGTTACATGTTACCACATAGATTAGTTGAGTGATTTAAGTGTTTTCATCTTCCTATTTTGTGAGGTGTTTGGTTGTGTACTTGTAATAGATCAAATAAATGCTTTAACAGAAAATATCCTTAGGGATACATTTTTATAAACTTCTAAAGGCTACTTGAGGATGATGACATCAAATAATGTCTATTTTATAGCATCATTTATCCCATGTTATTAACCCATTTTACATAGTTATTGCAAAGAATTGTTACTTAATCATTTATATTTGAGAATTGCAGTAATTATGGAGTACTTGGTGAATATTAGCAAAAGGCGTGCATTTTGGAGCTTAAATGAAGATATTTTGAAGATTAGTATTCTGAAGACCAATACGCCGTATCCATCAAGGAAGATACGGCGTATCCGTGCCTGCACTCACCAAAGACCACAAAGGAAAGAAGATCAATACGCTGTATCCAGAAGAAGTCAATACGCCGTATTAAAGATATAGTATGTGAATATTCTGGAAGATATCAAACGTGGTCCCTACTCTAAGAAACCCCCAATACGCGGTATCCAATAGCTTGGATACGCCGTATCGAACCGACTTCTACACCCTATAAATACAAAACTCAAAAATGAGTTTTAAGTGTGCTAAATCATATTCTCGATACCTAAACCACAAAATTTGATTTTCAGAAGAGAAAAAGAGCAGAAGAGGTCTTGCAACACATTCCAATCCATACGAGACAACGTGTAATTCCATATACTTTTGTAATCGTTCAGTTTTTGGTATCATTCATTAACTCAGTTAGTTTACCTTGGCTAAATAATTGCTCTTCTATTTATTATGATATTGGAAGGCTAATACCTTTGGGTATTAGCCATTATTATGAAGATTTGAATGTTCGGTATTGTTTATCTCGATCTCTTGATTTATCATTGAATGCTTGTTTATGTTTATCAGTTTATACTTGTTTACGTGCTTTTGTATGCGACCTATCATTCAACTGGATCTAGCTAAGTGGACCAAGCGGATCTAGAGTTCGGGATAGCTCTCCATATAGTAATTTATACATCTAAAACAATAGTTACACAAATATTGTCCTTCTAAGTCTATGTCTAGGATACGCTTCGGGCTTAACTAGTTAATTGGACATTG
>BQNB010060161.1:0-32885 GCA_026074375.1 Tanacetum coccineum
ATTTTGATATTTAAGTTCAAGAGCAATACAATGTGCTTCCATTATTGTAAAATCTTTTTGAAATTAGGCAACGGTCTTTTTAAGAAAAATATTTTTAGACTCGAGAGATTGTTTTGAAATTCAGTTGTCTTGTTATCAGGTGATGAATTAAGCAAAGGACTTTTAACTTGACATTTTTCAGTATACTGGTCAACCCTACCTTTATTAATTATTTTAGGTTGCTCAGTATGCTGTTGTTCTGTAGCAAAGATATTACATTCAGCAGTCAATTGTACCTCAGCCATTGGCTCTTCGTCATATATGGGTCTGATATCTGCATCATTAGCATCTGTATCATTCCCTGACCTGTTGCTGTCATCTTGCACTTCTGTTTATGTTCTACTGCTTTCTGTGACGACCAAATAAACATCTACTGCTTTACCTGTATCAATCTTACTCTCTTGCGTCTGCATTTGTCTTTTATTCAGCCTTTTATCATACTGTATTTGATGACGTGTTCTTTCAGTATCAGACTTCTTAACATTACCCATGAGTTGAAGAAATGTGTCTCTGAATTGTTTAACTTCGATTCCAGTGTATTCAGCAAAATACTTGTTTATCATTTAACTATCATAATCTAAAGTGATCTGAGAATTGATGAATTGCTAAACTGTTTTTTGATCACCCAAAAGGCTGCCATGGATCCATCTTCTTGAAATTCATCTGTGTCAAGTTGTTTTTGTAGTTGGTCTACATTGAGAAGCATCGTACTTGTGAAAGTATCATCATCTTGACCAAAGAGTGACATGAATGCCCGTTTGAATCCATGTTCGATGCGAGTGCCTTTTAAGTCTTCTTTAGAAAGAACTTAAAGGTGTGAATGAAGAGATCGAAAACATGCTATGCATCTTTCTTATTATTTTGACATCTTGTATTTGATTGCATGTACATCTTTTGTTGCATAATCCAAGCTGCTTTCTTTTACTAATTTGCTGGATGCAATCTCTGAATTACTGTCTTCTTTCTCAAAACAAGTGTTTTGTGTGACAACTAAATCAACTTTCAATGGATCAACATTCAATGCTTGAATTGGATTTGAATGATCTTCTTGTGTCTGCATCAACTTCTTTTGTTTCAACAGTTGCGGAGTTCGTTGTTGATGAAGAATTATCTCAAGCATGTATTTCCCAATGGAATCCATGTTACAGATCATTGCATCTTAGAAGGATTGAGCATTAAATCTTGTGTATTTCTGCATACGCTCTTTGAATTCTGAATTGAAAGCATTTTCAAACTTTGTTCTAAGTTTTGTCAAAGTAGTGTTACAATCAGTCTGAGAAAGTATATCTTTAGTAAGATGTTGTTCTAGTAAATCCAAGTCTTGAGAGAAAGTTCTCTTGAAGATAGGCATGGTACCAAAATCTTGTAAAGTTTTTGAGACAAACTTAAATTGTGACTTGACTTCTCGAAGACTGTTCATGCATCTACTTCTTGAAAGTTGTGTCTTCTCTTAAACTTTAGAAGTTGAACATGAAGAAACTGTGTCATTTTGAAGAACACTTGATGTTTGAGGGTGCAAATTGGTATTGGTATTTGACATTTTGATGTTGTGAATGGATATCGGATTTTAAGTTTTATGAAGTGATTGAGATTGTGGTTTGTTATGGAATTCGAGTATGACACCTCTTGAAATTGTCCACATCTTCATCCGCGTGTCACACTGAGTACTACAATGTAACTCCTTTAAGTGATAGTTATCCAGGTCTTGAACCAACCACCCCTTGAATGCTAGAAACTATATACTCCAAGTCTCAATCATAACTGTATATGTTCAAGCAAGTCATTAATCGATAGAGTGGGTTTAGGGAAAAGGGGTAGAAAGTAGAAGGAAGTCTTGATGATTAAATAAGTTGACGCCTTTGTGAAACCCACTTCAATCTCAAATAAGGGATACCAAATACACTTCAAGATAACTTGACATTAAAATCCAAATCCATATCCGTTTTGACATTTTAGTGAATCTTATTCGGATCGTTTTAGGATTAAGTGTTGTGTTTGCTTTGGTGTTGTGGAAGGTGTTTAAGTTTGGTTCTTGGAGAAAATATGTGAAAGTGGCCTTTATCGAAAATGCTCTATCGAATTTGGTTAATGAGAGAACCAAAATTCAAATTTTGGTTTAATTACTGAAATTGGCAGAAATAGTGTATAAATTGCCTAGAGCACATGGTATAAATCGCCTAGCATAAGACATGTATAAATCACCTAGTCTTGAAAGAAAGTATAAATCGCCCCCTTTAAGATTGCTTATAAAAAGCTGGAACGTATAAATAGCTGGATCGTATAAATCGCTGGATCGTATAAATCGATGGATCGTATAAATTGTTGAATCGTATAAATTGCTAGATCGTATAGATCGTTGTATCGTATAAATCGCTGGATCGTATAAATCGCCGGATTTCAATACATATAAGTCGCCGGATAGCAAAAGTGTATAAATCGCCTCCTTTGAAGCTCATATAAATCGCGAGATCTAAAGCACATATAAATCGCCGTCATCAAGTGTATAAACCCCCGTCTTCAAGCGTATAAACTGCCGTCTTCAAATTTTCCGGAAAACTACTTTTAAATCACTTAAAATACACACTTTTTGACGTTTTATTCGATTTATTTTGTACAACCAAGTATCCTAAGGCAAGATCAACCATAAAAACACAAACTTTATGGTTTTTTAACACAAATTTTCAGTTCAAGATTTTGTGTAAAAAGCTTAAAAAAGAACCATAGATCTTTAGAAATAAGCTTTGAAAAAACATAAACCATTTGTACAAATGAGCTAGAAACATTAGAGAGACGAAAGTTTCAAGCTTTTGCACAAAAAAGACACCAACCAACCAAACCCGTGGGTTTTGGCTTAACAATAAGCAACGAAAAGCTTTAATAAGCTTCAAATAACACCCAAATAAGCAAACCATCAACCCAAAACGCTCCTAGGCTCTGATGCCAATTGTTACCCATAAAGATTCTAGCCTAAAACACACAATCCGAAGGTCAGGGAGGATAAAAGAAATAGAAAGCCATGTTTATTAGATTGTAGAGAGAGAAAGGGAAGAGTGTGTGTTTTCTAGAGAGAGAAAGAAACATACACTTATAAGATACAAAATGATTATCCTCACCCTCCTAGAAGATTCTATCTCGTGACGGCGTCACGACTATAACTGGACGCCGTCGCGACGATTTCTCTATATATATTAAGCTAAATTTAGGGCTTTAAGTATGTAACTTTGTATAACTTTTGGGAGCCGAACCCTAAGTATCTTGTCCGTTTTTAGGCCGACTTTAGGACCTCAAAATCTTATTGTAACTGACCTTAATCCATGTGTTAATCAAGTAAAATTATTCATAATGCTCCAAATATACATAAAATATCCCTCGAAAATATGTAAATTGTATATGTTAACGCATTAAATATTGCAAGTTTGGTTATTTGTTTGTACAATAAGTGTTTCAGGACCAAGAATGATGAGAAGGACTAAAAGTGTCAAAGAAATCCATTAAAAGCACTAACGGTCATTAAAAGAAGAATCTAGAAGGGAAATAAATGAAGAATTAATGGAAAGAGCCTAAGTGCGACACACTTGTCCTATGTGCGGCGTACTTCATGGCGAGATAAATGATATTTATTGAAGAAGGAACGTGCGACACACTTAGCCTAAGTGCGGCACACATTCTCCCGCAGTTACAAGGAAATGATTATGATTGATATAGATAAGAGACCTTCCAAATTACCTTAACACTAACTGAGACCCTAATCTTGTGCTATAAATAGGGCACGAAATTCAGTATTTATCCATCCCATTTCTTACAATCATCTCTTAATAATCATTAGAAGTTCTTAGGGAAGTTTTTCTAGTAAGTTAGAAGTTGTTCATAGGATACTTGAAGTATTCTCTCAATCTTCATAGTTTTTAGGTTGTAATCACGCCAGAGGTACGAAATTTAGGGCAAAGGTGGTGGAGGAGTAGTTTTACTAGTAGAAATTCCAGTTAACTAGTGTTTGGATCAAAGAAGTTCTTGTAATAAACCATACCATTTGCTTGTGGAATCGGTATAAACACGTTATTGCCTTTGGTTATCATGTTTTCTAAATCTATGATGATTGTTATGTGTTTTATTGCTATGAACATGTAGTAGTAATTTATATTTATTTGGGCTATCATGATCGATGTTATGAACAAGTTTTGGCATAATGCTTATGAATGTGATGATAAAGAATTTGATATTTACATATTCGGTAACTTGTTGATGTTTGATTATTCATACTTGTTGGGATAGGTCAAAAGATTCCATCAATATGTCTATATTTTGCATTATTTGTCTATGGCAATTCGATACTAGTTTTGTGAGAATTAACTAGTGAACTGTTTATCAACCTAGAAATGAAGATGTTTAACACTTGATCATATGTCTAACGAACTTGATTAAGGAAATTTACCATTATCATATTCATACTTGAATCAATCTTAATGCGTTTTATATATTAAAGATTAAAGGCCGAAAGGATTCTCTAATATATGAAATAGTTAATTGTATGAATGATTACCGATCTTTTCATGCTTTTATGCTTAAATTCATGTTGCTTGATTATTTGCTTGTTTATGAACATTGTTCTAAGTCCAAATAAATATTATTTTTAATCTTGAAATACCTTGAAATCTTTAGATCGTGACAGTCTATAAGATAAACCTTTTCGTAATACATTAGACCCTTTTAAGAATTACCAATCCCGTGGAATGACCTGGTCTTACCCTTAACCTATACTATAAACGGGGGTTTATACTTTACCCGTGTGTTAGTTGGAAATCGGATAAAACTAGAACTATAAATTTAAAGCTTTTATAACACATCAAAGTTTTTGTTGCCGTTGCCAGGAATTGAAATCATTCTTGAATTTGTCATTATTGTGTTACAAACCAAAATTTCAAAAATTATCGTACAGTTTTTTGGCAAATTGAACCAATTTTCTTTAGAAAGTACGCCGCACATAGCCATTATGTGCCGGTTTTTTCTGTAATTTTAGAAAGTACACCGTACTTATACCAAGTTTTCCTGCATTTTTCACAAACAAAACAGTTTTCAAAAAGAGAAGAGGAACATCAATACCAAAACCCCAAAACCCCATAAACTGTAATTTGACCATTTGAAAATGTGGAATATATTCCTAATATTCGTAATTGTCAACATCTTGTATTATCGTGATTTGTACATTAAAATGAGAAAAATAAAAAAGAACTACTTCATAGCTTATTTGTTTAAAATTCAGAAGGCCTACATGTATTTCTTAATTGTTAAATGTTGCTTTGGCTGTCTGTAAAATGGAAATAAAAATGAAAACTTTAAAAGACTTAAAAATTATATGATAATTGATATGTTTAAAAACCTGATATTTGCTATGTTTAACAGATAATATGAAAATAAGAAATATAAAAATACTAAAATTAAAAGTTTTAAAAATTTAAAAACTGAAAGTTTTAAAAGTACGGCGCACTTACCCCTAAGTGCGCCGGTTTTTCTGAAAAATCACAAAAATTTGGAAAAACTCAGAGAGTACGCTGCACTTTCTCTGAAGTGCTGTCTGGAACCGAACAGAATGCTTGTTTCTTCGTTTTTATACAAAAATTTCTTAAATTAAAAATTTCTATTCTTGTTTTGATAATGTTTTTCCCGCCCCCCCCCACCCCCCCCCCCCCCCCCCCCCCCCCCCCCCTAAGTTTAAAAAGCTATTATTATCTGTTTTAACTAACCCGCTAATGGTTGTTCTAATATTGTGCTATTTTATAAGAATTATGGATCCAACATCGAGTCTTGGAAGGATTTGCCTAGTAGAGAACGTTTATGGATCACCAAGTGAAAAAGTTAAGGGGCATGGAGATTGGGATGCTCCCGAGTACACAGACACAACTGGTAGTAAGGAAAAGAAGGTGACAAAAGCACTTAGTTTTTACAAAATGGAAACGGAAGAGGTAAGTGAATGATATATTCCACCATGCTTCATGAATGGCTTGGATGCATACGATGGTGAGATCAATTTGGCACTTAATGAAAACTTGATATCAAATGAATACACAGTGAAGCTATGTTTGGATTATGAGGTCAAGAAAGGTAACAAGGTAGTGAAAAAATAGCTCATTGTTGCCTTGAAGAGAGAGCTTTACTTTGTCAAATTCATCATCAATCCAAAGGAAGATGATGTGGAGCCCGGAGTTATTTTGGGAAGGTCCTTCATGAGGTTAGTTAATTGAATTGTTGACTTCAATAGCAGGGGTGATCACTGTTTATCCCAAACAGGATCCGTTCAAAGATGATTCTAAGAAGACAGAAAAGAGTGTGGATGATTGGGACCAGTTACTTGATTTCAACTTTGATGATATACCACAGTTGGATGGAGAAGAACTTTCGCCGTTTGTATGTAAAATGGGGAAAAGTAGCCGCAATAAGAAGAAAGCAATGGAGAATCTTAACTTGTTCTACCCAGATATCAGACCATCTTCGTCAACTGGGAGGCATTTGACTTAAGAAGAGGCAGCGAAGGAAGCATTGGCACTTAGAATTAGCCAGAAGTTTGCTTTGTTAAAGGAAGTGAGGCCAATACTTGAGATAATGGCTTATAATGACAAGTACAAGAAAGTGCTCAATGAGATTTGGAAGGACAAAGTGGAATTAGATGGAATGATTATGAAAGAAGAGGAGGAAGCAGTAAATAAAGTCAAAGGTGGAGCATTGAAAGAGAAAGACGACCCTGGAGCATTTATATTTCCTATCATATTTGAGGGCAAGATCGACAAAAATGCATTGGCCGACACTGGGTCGGATATCAATACCATGCCTTATCAGATTTATAAGAAGTTAGGAAGAGAAGAGATAAAAAGGTTGACAGAGAGATCACAATGATTAATCATACCCAAGCAGAACCTATGTGAATACTTACGAATGTTCTTTGTCAGGTGGGGGTCACCACCATAATTGCTAAATTTATGATCTTGGATATACCAATTGACCGAGATGCGCCGATAGTAGTTGGTCGGGGATTCATATATACAATTGGTGGCATAGTTAATACCCTAGAAAGACTATTCTCAACTTTTGATGGAATCTGCCATCAAACTTTCCCTGCCGCAAGATCCGATGTTCTGAGAACCGCAGAGAGCGATAGTGATGACGAAGACGAGTATGAGATTAAGAGAAACAAGTTCGAAGCACCAATTCATGGTCCAAAACTGGCAAAATATCTGAATTATAATGATCCAGCTGAGCAATCCTTAGCTCTACAAACAGTCATTAACCCATTCCGGAAAATTAGTGTTTGGAAAAAGGCCATTAGTTTCCTTGGTTCATTACTTGTACCATTGCAACACGTTGAATGGAAACCTGATTACAAGGGTTGCTATACTAACGAGGAGGAAGCAAAAGGACATTGGCGTACTAAGATAAGGGTGACTGACCAATATGGGTGCCCAGGCATTCTCAACTAAGAAAACAAGTCAAAAATTGTCAAAATATCATAACTTGAGTGACATTATGTCACCCAACTGGTTTATTGAGTGAAGTGTTAGACTGAGTGGGAATAATGGAGGAAATTTATTTACTCCTAAACTATTTTACTTTTCTTGTTGAGTCAAAAATAAAAATCATTTGTATAAATCCATAAGGGATTACACTTGATGTACGGACATTAGTCCAATTAATGATAAATATTAATATTGAGTCAGTATGATGGATTGAAAATTTATGTTATAGTTGTGTTTAATTATGAAATGTGAAAGATTGTAGTATAAATATATATATATATATATAAACATATAATTTAAAAAAAGGGTAAAGTATGCCGCATTTCAGTGAAGTGCGCCGCACTTTGTGGCGGTTTTCTTATACAAAACTCATAAAACAAGATTTTCCACACTATAAAACTCACACACTCACCCAAAACTGTCAGGGTTCTCACAAAAATACAGAAAAATTATCCATCCATCAAATCGTTAATCATGCATAGGGTATGTTAATATCATTCCTTTAATATATTTCTTGTCAATTTATTCAATTTCTTGTTCATTAGGGTTATTTATAATTAGATTACGGGAAATCTAATCCATCTTTGATATGAACAATTAACCCACTGAATTATGATATTTAAGAGTTATTTATCAAATTCATGTTGAAATATCAATTAATCTAAAAGTACTGTTCATATTATGAATTTATCTTTAAAATAAATTGTTGAAAAATCATAAAAAAAATTCAAAATTATTTAACCAGCCCAAAAAGTATGCCAGTTTTAGGATAAAACCACCGCACTTTTCTAATTTTCCAGGAAGTACGCCGTACTTCAGTGGAGTGCGTCGCATATTTTACACCAGAAAGTGACACCAGAAAGTGACAGATGGTTTGCAAAACCATCTAAACCTTGCCCATTTATACCAAATCATTTCTAACATAATTATACAATGTATTGTTGATTGTTTTTTATGTGTAGACTATGGGAGGAAACGATGATGAAGCCGGATCATCAAGATCCAAACACTCTAGACAATATGAAACCGTGGAAGAGTTATTGCTTCCATAAGTTCATCATGAATTCTTACTATAGGAAGGTTACAACAAAGAGGCGAAGTTTAGGAATAACACCAAATTAGCCAACTTGCTCCTTAGACATGTTTACTCGCTGTATGTTGTGAATTGGGATGTACTAAATAGAATGGGATGTGATGGAGAAATCGATGATATGTTGAGGATTAAGTTGCGTGAAGCTGCATCTAATGAAGAAATATTTACTTTTGTGGCGTGGATTAGAGCTTTTAACATCAATGAACCAATCTATTTAGAGCTTTGCCATAAGTTTTATTCAACTTATGAATTTGATGAAGTTTGTGCTGATGATGAATTAAAAACCAAGAAGATCATCAAGTTTAGACTTGGTGGGCATGCTCACAGTTTGACTTTGTTGGAATTTGCTTATAGATTGGGACTATATCATGTTGATGAGCTTGATGAGGAAGGTTTTGATGTGTATTTACAAGGAGGTTTGCGTAGTGATGAGTATTTTAACGCTCAAGAGTATTGGTTAAGCATCAGTCAAGAGGAGAACTTGAGTTTGTCCAGGAGTCAAGATTCTACTATATGGAGCCCAGTTTTAAGAGTGATTCACAAGATGATCACTTATGGTTTGTGTCAAAGGACTATTGGGTATGCTAAAATTTAAAAAAATGATTTGTGGCTATTAAGTATGTTTGATGCTAGACACCAAAATGGGTACGCAAATGTGGCTTGGTTGATTGCGAGGTGGATGAAGAGAAAAGGAACAGGTACACAAAAGGAGAGTTAGATTTGTTATGGTCAGTTTATCACAAAGATTGCTAGGAATGCAAGGGTGTTGAGTGATGAGGTGCTAAGGAGTTTAAGTACTCCGATTTATTATAGATATTTGGATACAACTACACTGAGATAGTTGATCGACTCTGAGGGTAGACTTATTCTTAAGGATCCACAGCCGGGTGTACTAAGAGTTTCTATTCCTAGACCTCCGAGACCATCGATGCAGGACTTGTACGATAGGATTGGTAGTATGGAGATACGCCAAAGAGAGATTGAGAGGATGGCTAATAGGCAGTCGTATCATTGGAACAGGTATTCTAGAGTATTTGAGCACATGGCTGGGGTTTATAGTGTTGTCCTGCAGGGAGCCTATAACCTAACTGGATATGCTCAGCCACAGTATGATTAGTATTATCAGCAGTACCCTCCCCAGCCACCACAGTATCATCATCAGCAGCAAGATGATGATGAGTAGTGTCGAGATGACACTAGTTGGTTGTGTGACCGCATGTTTTGGGTCACGTATGTTTTAAAAACATATTCTCTAAAAACAATATTATTATTATAATTACTATTATGGTGTGTAAAATACCTCTGTTGGAATTTAAAATAATATAATCATACTTTCTACTATTAATTAAATTAGCAATATTATTATTTGTGTGTGCTATGCAGTATTTATATTTGTAACAGGAAAGAAAAAAAGAGAAGGGCACGAGATGGAAATGGCGTAAAGCAAAGATTCAGGAATATCAATCATAATTGAGAAGTATTATTTCACTTTACCATTTTATTTTTCTCTATAATATTTCACATTAGGTACAATGCTCATATTAAGTATGGGAGGGAGAAAAACCGGAAAAGTAAAATAAAGTTAAACGAATTTTTTTGAAAAATAACATTTTTATGATTACATACAAGCAATTTGACTTTGAATTGATAACATTACTAGCATATTTATACCACCCAGAAAATTATGAGGATTAGATCTTAAGAATTCGGGTATCCATATTTGATACTTAAGATAATTTTATCTTTAACTTTCTCGAGTTAAGGTTTGAATGCAATTGTAAGTGTCTCATCTATCGTTACGGCTATGTATTTGTAGTTTGTTGCCTTTTCGGGAGCATTGGTATCGATTTAAAATTATATGAGTGAGTCGGTGATTTGTTATTTCTAGAACTTGTGCTTAAAATCTTTATGAGACTGCAGTAGGAACACGTTCACGTGTTATAAACATTTAACTAATAAAGAGGTGATAAAAATATAAATATTAGTAACCAATAATTTTGTTCAAAAAGTTTTTTAATAAAATTATCTAAAATTTTATCCATACAAATTGAAAAGCGTAAATGCTGGTATCAAGTTTCTCCCAAGTTAAAGTGAAATAAGGCAAAAATAAGTCAAAGTTCTGAAAAAAAAGTGATGAAGTGAAGGAATAGTTTGTTATATTACAGATAAGGTGGATTATGATTTTATTATAAACCATTTTCAACAAATATAAAAATAATATCACTAAATAAGTTACCTCTTTTGATGTTTATGTTTGGTGCTTACGCCATGTCGGTGAAGTTTAGTTTCTTGTACAAGCTTATGGTAATTTGAATATTTCATGACTGCGTGTATGAGCGACTTCCATTTACTATCCATGTTACTAAACTGAGCGAGTGTGAAAACAATCTTATCTATAAAAATTCATGAGTTGCTTTGTCGTGTTATCTATGCTTGTGATCATTAATCCGTTTCATAAAACAAAATGCTTTCGCTTTGATTGCTTGAGGGCACGCAATAAGCTAAGTATGAAGGGATTTGATAACGCTCCAATTATACATAAAATATCCCTCGAAAATATGCGAATTATATATGTTAACGCATGAAATATTACAAGTTTGGTTGTTTGTTCGTATAATAATTGTTTTTGGACAAAGAATGACGAAAAGGACTAAAAGTGTCAAAGAGATCAGTTAAAAGCACTAACAGTCATTAAAAGAAGAATCTAGAAGGGAAATAAATGAAGAATTAATGAAAATAGCCTAAGTGCGGTGCACTTGTCCTATGTGCGGCGTTCTTCATGGCGGGATAAATGCTATTTTTAGCCTAAGTGCGACGCACATTTTCCTGCAGTTACAAGGAAATGATTTTGAATTATATAAATAAGAGACCTTCTAAATTACCTTAACACTAACTGAGACCCTAATCTTGTACTATAAACAAGGCACGAAATTCAGTGTTTATCCATCCCATTTCTTACAATCATCTCTTAATAATCATTAGAAGTTCTTAAGGAAGTTTTTCTAGTATGTTAGAAGTTGTTCTTGGGAGACATGAAGTATTCTCTGAATCTTCATAATTTCCAGGTTGTAATCACGCCAAAGGTATGAAATTCAGGCCAAAGGTGGTGGAGGAGTAGTTTTACTAGTAGAAATTCCGGTTAACTAGTGTTTGGATAGAAGAAGTTCTTGTAATAAACCATACCATTTGCTTATGGAATCGGTATAAACACGTTATTCCCTTTGGTTATCATGTTTTCTGAATCTATGATGATTGTTATGTGTTTTGTTGCTATGAACATGGAGTGGTATTTTATATTTATTTAGGCTATCATAATCGATGTTATGAACAAGTTTTAGCATAATGCTTATGAATGTGATGATAATGAATTCGATGTTTAAATATCCGATAACTTGTTGATGTTTGATTATTCATACTTGTTGGAGATAGGTCAAAAGATTCCATCAATATGTCTATATTTCGCATTGTTTGTCTATGGCAATTCGATACTAATTTTGTGACAATTAACTAGTGAAATGTTTATCAACCTGAAAATGAAGATGTTTAACACTTGATCATATGTCTAAGAAACTTGATTAAGGGAATTTATCATTATCATATTCATACTTGAATAAATCTTAATGCGTTATATATATTGAAGATTAAAGGCCGAAAGGATTCTCTAATATATGAAATAGTTAATTGTATGAATGATTACCCATCTTTTAATGCATTTATGCTTAAATTCATGTTTGCTTGTTCATGATCATTGCTCTAAGTCCAAATAAATATTACTTTTAATCTTGAAATACTTTGAAATCTTTAGATCGTAACAGTCTATAAGATAAACCTTTTCGTAATACATTAGACCCTTTTAAGAATTACCATTCCTGTGGAACGACCTGGTCTTACCCTTAACCTATACTATAAACGGGGGTTTATACTTTACCCGTATGTTAGTTGGAAAGTAGATAAAACTAGAACTCTAAATTTAAAGCTTTTGAAACACATCAATTATCTGTCTCTAATCATTCAATATGTCTATGTGTTGTTGATTGATTTATGTTCTTGCTCTCCTTATAACAAGTTAGGATAAACCCTCCTTTGTATTTGCTTATGATTGCATGAAAGTTGGATTGTAGATCCTTTTACTGTTGCTTCTTGGGATGAATGTACGCGTTAGGAGTTAGAAAACTAGCCATAAGATATTAAAATAGCTTAGACGTCTAGGGAAACGCGAGTGTGTAGAAAGGATACCAATGGTAACAGTCTTCATACTACCTTACCCCTAATATGGTTGATCCCTCTTAAGATATTTAAATTGCATTTAATATACACTTAGGGGCCATGTAATTGTCTTCATACTACCTTACTTGTGTGTTGCTTTAACAAAATATTAAATAGATGGCGGCTTCATGTAATTCGTTCATGACTTAGGAAATACTTACACAGATCATCACGAGTGTGACAAGGCAACATGATTAGGAGAAGAAATCTAATAAGTAATGCATGATTAAGCAAATACATTATTTTATCATAAAGTTATCACCAGTAGTATAGATAATATTTATTTTAATTAATTAGTTAATCAACCAACCTCTCAAACCATTGATTTTACTGCTTTCTATAAAATATAAAAATACGAAAATAATATCCTTTCAATCCTGTAGATCTTGAGTAAGCCATGTTCAAGCCTTCCCAACCTATTCCCTTAGAGAACGATAACAACCCCCGAGTCTTGCTTATACTACACTACAACGATTAGGTACACTTCCTAGGGAGTTGTAAAACTTCGTGTAGAAGTCCTACGACTCGCACATCAGGGATTTAACATTGGTTGTTGCATGTAGTTCTGGTTGAATGATGGTTGTGGGATGTAGTTGTTATTGGGTAGTGGTTGTTGCAAGAAGGTAATTTGTGATGGGTGATCGGGGTAAAACACTGGATAGTTGTAAGGATTCTGAGAGTTTGCCATTAATGCTAATGGATCATGTGTTTTTGTAAGTCTTTCTACCCTAAGTTCATTTTCCTCCTCCTGTTCATCTTTACGAAGTCATACACCTGAGTATAATCCACTTCTTGTAAATCCTTTGTCTGACGAACAATAGTGATATGTCGTTTCCATTCTCGTTGAAGATTTTTAAGGAACTTCAGATTACTGGATATATTTTTTGGGAAATGTTTGTTTCATTTAAAGTCACTTATTAGCTTTAAGCAATGATGATACTAAGATTCAATAGATTCCCCATCTGTAGAAGTGAACCTTTCCCATTCATTAAACAGCTTAGCTTTTTTCTCCTGAGCCCTAATATAAGAATCTTTCATCATTTGCTAAACACGTAAACAGATTTCCTAAGCAGTTTCATAACTATCAACAACAACATAGATGTCTTCAGGAAGACCCATATGTATAGTCTGAATGACTTGGTCATCTGCTTCTATTTGCTTTACTTTTTTGTTAGTAAGTTCATCATCAGTCTACTTATGAAAAGTTTCAGCAACAAGAACTTCACGGTCTGGATCACCTGGTTTAGGAATCATTCATCTGACATATGGACTATTCATAATTGAATTGTAGATTAGCTTTCCATTTGGTTTACTCTTTGCATAATGAAGAAGACGAGAAGACCATGGAACATAGTTGTCTTTCTTAAGCATAGGAGGACGGTTTTTGGACCTAGCATCATAAATGTCTTGTTGAGTCGACATTGCAAATGTGATGTGAAATGATTGTATTAGTGATTAGTTATTATGATTTGTTCTTAATTGATTTTATATAGCTTGAATCCCAAAGTAGCAATGGAAAGCAAGAATCAGACACTAAAACCGAGAAAATAAAAATCTTATTTTGCGGGATTTTACAAAGTTCTGAATTCTGATTGCTTATTTTGTAGGATAAACAATTTTATTTTTTCCCATGATGAAGCTTCAAAACATATTTCATAGGATAAGTGTCCAGACATATTTCGCATGATGATGTTGTTGCATATTCTGTAGGATAAAGTCAATACATATTCCGCAGGATAAGGTGATGACCTATTTCGTACGATAAATGTTGTGCTTATTTTGCAGGATGAAATCAAATTGGACAAATTTTTGTTTCATGCAAATGAAATATTTCGCAAGATAAGAACACCCTGTTCTACATAAATCACAGAATAAGCAAAAACATAAATCGCAAAATGAAGCTTATACATATTTCGCAACATGCAAACACATATCGCAACCTTCAATGTTTTTGACTTATTTAGCAATATTCAAGAGACGAAACCTAGAAATAAGTACTTCTAATAAGCTGTTACACACCCAAAATAAGCTTCTAATATCCACAAAAGAAAACTATGCAAAAACGTTTATCGAAAACGATAACTTATAACAAAGAATAAGCTAAAAATGGTTAAAATAAGCTACGATTTAAAAACAAAGAAATAAGCCAATCACTTTAGACACAACAAGCAGTTTTAAAAGAACAATGAAACCACTAAACACTCCCAGGCTCTTGATACCACATGTTAGTCTTTATCAAGCACATCATAACATACGAAAGCTTATGAAATTCTAGAGAGAGAAAGTACTATAGAAAGAGAAAGAGTATGTGTATAAAAGAGAGAAAAATGGTGAGACAGACACATACAAAATGTATCCAACACCCTCCCAAACATGCTTGGGAGGTGTATTTATACCCTAGAGAGGATATTTAGCACTTGGGCTTTTCTTAGGCCCGTAACTTAGGCCTAATTAAATTAATGCAATTCCTGTAAAACTACGTTTTCCTATACAAGGCTTGGGAATACATAATGACCATCACTTCAGTTAGTCTTGTTCATCAGTTTATCAATCTTGTTCATTAGTTTATCAGTCTTGTTCATCAGTTCATCTAGTTGATGAAGTGATGAACAACACTAACTTATGAACAAGATTAACAGATGAACAAGACTAACTGATGAACAAGAAAACATCAATCTACATTTTGTTCATCAATAAAAAAATGTTGTTTATCAATAATAAGTGTTGTTGTTAGGAATCAAGAAAAGACTCGGTCACTAATAATATATTAGTACTTTACTCGTAGTTAAACGTGTACTAGTTTAGTAAAGGAAATGGACCGACCTATGGACTAACCATGGATTTGAATGCCTTATCTAAACCTTGTAAGTATAAATACCCTCTCCACACATGGAGAGGTTGTTGGTTTTCTGGTAAACATTCTATTTTCCTTCATTTCTCTCTCTAGAAAGCTAACCATTCACTTTCTATCTTTAGACTTTCTTATAATCATTGTATGTGTGTTTGATACTATTCTACAATTGGTATGAGTCACCATGGAATGAGTACGTGTTGATTGTGTGCGTTTTACTTGCAAAAATCTAAGAAAAAAGTGTGCTTTATGATATATTTTCTAAAATAAAAGCGGTATAAATTTTGATGTTAAAAATGTTAAAGTCACGATTTTTATGTTAGATACAGCTTAGATATATAAAGTTTTGCAAAAAAATTCAGGTAAAAACGTTAAAAATTATGGTTTTTAAGTGTTAAAAGTCATTGGGTATTTCTCGAAATCAGGCGATTTGACACATGGATCAGGCAATTTGAGTTAATGTTTAGGAGGTTTGACAGGACTTTTAGGTGATTAGGGTCCTAGATCAAGCAATTTGTCTATAGCTTTCAGGCGATTTGAGTCCTAGATCAGGCGATTTGTCTATAGCTTTCAGTCGATTTGAGTCCTAGGTTAAGGCGATTTGACTCTCGAGTTCCAGAGATTTTAGTTAAAAATTCAAGCAATTTGAGCTAGACATTCCAGTGATTCGACTTATGATATCAAGCGATTTAATTCAGTATTCAGGCGATTTGATCCTAATAAGTCAGGTGATTTGAGTTAATTTGTTCAAGCGATTTGATTCACTTTTTAAGGCGATTTGACTATATTAATCAAGCGGTTTGAGATGAACTAACACGCAGTTTGACTCAGTAAATCTCGTGGTTTGATAACGTGTATCAGGCAATTTGACAACGAATAATCAGGTGATTTTTTACTGGGAATAATTAGGTGATTTGGCTGACATTCAGGAGATTTGACTGATTTACCAGGCGATTTGAACAGATTTTTTTCTTGTAAACCCAGAACAAAATTTAAAATTTAAATTGCAACACCAAAACACAATTCAAAAACACTTAAAACAACAACACAATTACACAACTCTCACTAATCATTGATAAGATCCTTTAATATCATTTCACATATTAATTAATTTAAAATGTCTACGATGGCAAAGAATGTTATTGCAGCAGGGGCTGATAACCGTTCTCCTATGCTCAAAAAGAGTCAATATAACTCATGATAGAGTCGTAAGAAACTCAGGTAAGGAACATGGTAAAGACCTTCTAGATTCAGTTCTCCATGGTCCATTCAAATAAGGAACGGTCAAAGTACCTGGCACTCCAACTTCACCGGCATCCACAAGACCAAGAACTTATGAAGATCTCACTGACAAAGAGAAGATTCGTGAAGAATGTGACATAAGAGCAACTAATATTGTTCTTCAGGGTTTACCGCCAGATGTTTATACTCTTGTGAATTATCACACAGATGCTAAGGAGATTTGGGACTGAGTCAAGCTACTTATCAAAGGTACAAATGTCTCACTGCAAGAACGAGAATCAAACTTGTACAATGGGTCTGATCAATTCACATTTGAGAAGGGGAATCAGTTCACTCATATTACTTGATATTTTCTCAGCTGATTAATGATATGAACATGATTTGGATTACTATGCAAAAACTTCAAGTGAATACTAAGTTTGTGAATAACTTTAGCGGAATGGAGCAAGTTTGTCCCTGATGTCAAATTAGCAAAATATATGCATGAATCAAGCTTTGATCAGCTCTATGCGTATCTCAGGCAACATGGGGTTCTAGCTAATAAAGTGCGTATGATGAGGGAAAGATTTCCTGGTCCTCTTTCTTTGGTTGCTAATTCATACAACATACATCTTTACTACAACAATCATCAACCTCAGTATAATCCATCACAGTATCACCAACATCTTTCACCAATTGCTCAAAAATTCTACACATCTCTTCCACAAACACAACTATATGAAGCACCTATACATAAGCAATCATACTCTGCACCAGTTGTTCATCAAGCACCAGTGGTTCATCAACAACCTTACCAAGCACCTGCTCCTCAACAACAATCACCAGCGGTGTTTCTTCAGATAGATTCAGGACTTATACTACCATCATTTCTTCCCACTAATGATCTAATTGCCAGTATAAACAAAGGAATGGCATTCATCAACACAGCATTTTCCTCATAATATCCACCAACTGAGGACCTCTTCCAATCTAAGGAACCAAGCAACAATTCAAGAAGGCAAGGTCATAGTGCAAAATGTTCAGGGGCGATATACTTAGGGTTATAAAGGTAGTGGAGCAAAGGGTAACGCTAATGGAAAAGGGGTTAACAGAAATATGGGAAATTTTGTAGGTTATTAGACAGAGGTTATTCTTTGTTACAATTACAGGGGTGAAGGTGACATGGCAAGGCAGTGTACTCAATCAAAGAGGCCAAATAAATCTAAATGGTTTAAGGAAAAGATGTTGATTGCTCAGGATTTAGAATCAATGGTTATTTTGGATGAAGAACAGCTTGAATTTCTGGCAGACCCAGGGGACAGAGTTAAATCAGGCCCAAACACTCAGACACTACCAACTACTGCTATCTTCAAGACTGATGATCTTGATGCATTTGACTCAGACTGTGATGAAGCTCCATCAACACGTGCGGTTCTCATGGCTAAACTCTCTTCTTATGATTCAGATGTGTGTAAACTATAAGGGGGGTTGAATAGTTTACACGTTTGTTTTATGTTTTAATAGTTTACTTTCAAAAATGTATAGATTCGAGTTATATGTCCAATCAAATCATAATATGAACAAGCAATAACTCTCTAAACTAAAACACGATAACAACAATAATAATGTTAAGAGATAAGGAAAGAAACAACCAAACCAAGACACCAAGATTTTACAGTGGTTCGGCTACGAAGCACCTCTTCGCCCTACTCCACTCCCCGAGTATCCGACTCGAGATTTCCCTATGTTAATAAGCTCCTTTTAGGCGGAAAAAAATGTTTACATGTCGCTTACGTTATTTTCCAACACTAGGATAAATGTCGAGTCCTAATCTTAGCTAGAACCAATCTACCACTTCACAAGATATACACACTCACAAGATCTACACTATCGGATCTACACAATATCCGAAACATACATATACACAAACGATAAATACACTAGAGTATTGGGAGTATTAGAAGAAAGGAGGTTTAGTTCACTAATTAACACTTCGTTCTCTTGATGATACGAGTGTTCTTCTCTTTGCACTGGAATTTGAGAGGGAAGAGGATGAGAGAAGAGATTAGATCACTTGAAAACAAGATCTAATTTATGTTTAGTGATCAAGAGTTTTCACGTGAATAGAAAGAAGGTTTTAGAGAGAGAAAGAGTAAAAGACTGAAAAATTTTTTTGTGCAAAGAGGGAATATTTTTCTATTGGATATGGAGCAGTATTTAATAGGCAAGGAATCCTAAAGGCTCTCTGGGGCAGTTCAGTGGTCATTTTTTTTAAGGGGGCGCCGCACTAGACTCCGGCTCCCTTTTTGTCTTTTTGTGGGGAAGGTTGTATATGGTGTAGAATCTTCCATTTTGGCGGGAGAATTTGAATTTCAAATTTTAAGTTTTTAATAAAACTTTTTATTTTAATTAGAGAATATTTTGTAAATGTATTTTTGAGAAAATACTTTTGTAGAATTAAAAGTGAGGATTAAGAGAAAAATATTTTCTTGATCACTAATCATGCTTAATTAATTTGTTTGTCCATACCTTAAGTGATCACTAATCTTAGAAATGAAATTTTACATTTAATAATTTGTAAACGTTTATTTTTATTGTAAACGTTTTTACATTTTGTTATTATCAAAATGTTGAGAGCGTCCAAAAAAATATAAACATAACGTTTTAGACATTATTTGTATTAACAATCTCCCCATTTTTATGATGACAAAATATAAACTCATTTTAAATAAAATTAAATATGTCAAAATTATTAAATGAGTTATGTTCCATTTCTCCCCTTTTTGTTGATATTCAAAAAGAATGATCGTCGAGTTGTTGAAGGAAGAAAGAAATCGACGATATCAAGACTCCCCCTTGATGTATGCTCCCCCTTGTTCGGAGGCTCAAGGGATCGATCTAACGAAAATGTTTGCTTACAAAAAATGTTAGAAGTACAAGGTGCAAGGAAATATATCTTCATGTTTAACACATAATATATATAAATTATCAAAAGAAGAGTTTCCATTTCCACAACAAGAAAATCATAATTTAGCACATTCATTTATTACATTCATGAAGATTAAAAACTAGAACTAATACAAGATAGAGAGAAACAATACTACAAAAGTCTTAAATGATTCATGATTCATAGAGAATGAATTATTAAGCAAAAGGTTTGGGGTTTCATGTTTACGAAAACATTTAGATATTTTTAAGGTAGTGGTGGAAAGTGTGAAGTGATTGCGGTAGTAAGAAGATATTTAAGATGAGCAAACATGATATTCATCTCATCTCTTAGGGTGAAGAAATGGTTTTGGTTATGAGAATAACAATGCAAGGTTTGGCCTAATGATAGTCATGATAGTGTAGAAAAGAGGGTGATCCATAAATAGGTGGTTCGAGGTTGTGGTTGTGTAGTGGTGTCTCGAAGTGTCATGATGTGATCAAGAGGAGTGATTAGGACACAAGAAAGTGTATATCCAAGGCAAGGTTGACTTTAAAGTGGTTGAAGGATTTTAGAGGTCTAGGTGATACATTCGAAATGTTGTTCAAGCAAGGGGTTTTAAGTGATGAGGAGAAGTTGGTTCATGTGAAGATGGTGGTGAAATTTAAAGTTTTAAGTGAAAGGAAGAAGATGTGTTTTCTTAACTTGATGATATTTGATTAGTGGATGTGGTTTTTGATGGTGCATTTGGAGGAGTTAGAGATGAGGAGGTTGTTGTAAGAGAAGGTGTGGTGGTGTGTGAATTCTTCTTCACAGATATGTTGACAAATAATTGTTTAGGAGGGATTATGGTGAGTTTGATTTTCTTGGAAGGATTAGATGAGGAAGCATTGGTGGAATTCATAGTATAATAAGGTGATGAAGATGATGATAGAAGAGATTTCATGATTTAAGGTGGAAGAAATGGATGAGAAAGCATTGGAATGGGTTTGAAGATTTAGATTCCAAAAGGTGTTTGTCAAAATGCAAAAATTATAGCTGTGCCTAGATGGGATAGTGGTCAACTACACAGAAACTCAGAAGGTCACTGTGTATGAATCAGTGAACACTGATGGCTGGTCCCTTAATACTGGCGGTCCTCGAATATATAGTTGGGGGCCGCCTCCAAGTATTTTTAAGGGGCCGTTTTCTGGAGATAGAAAACTTTTTCTATAATTTCCTGATTATTTTTTTTTCTAAATTTCCCTTTTTGAGTCAATTAAATTTCATCATGAATCATATAATACTCATTATCTAACCTCACAATATTAGTTATCTTGAGTTCTATGAGGGAAGCATATGTAGGTAAATTTGATCAAAAGATAAGCATGCATAATATCATATATATATATATAACAAAAGTCTATCAAGGTGCATGCAAGCATTGGTTTAGGATGATAAAATCAAAAGATTATCCAGGGCAAGCTAAGTTGCCCAAACTAAGTACTAAGTTACTAATAAGTTGCATAAGTTTAAACACCTAATCATACTAGATTAGTAAATAATATAGATAATAATGTCATAAAGTAATTTCCCTCATTACTCACTTATTTATGTTTCTCCACAACCTTCTAAGACTTTTTCTGATTGACCTTACTCCACCACGATGCTCATCTCGTAATTGTACTTGACGGTTTATGATTTCGGTTTGGCAGGTGAAAAATGGTTCAAGGTGAGGGTCGATATTAGGTGGGTTTTGAAAAACTTAAGGAACTTGATTGGTTAAGGAATTGACATAACGAATGGGGGAAGGAGTGCTTGGACGCGAGGTCCCTTCGTCATTCCCATCATCATCATCATTGTTGAGATGAGATGAGGATGGTTGATCGAAGGCGGAAGAAGAAGAAGTAGAATGACGACCTCTTCTCATGCCACAATCCCTTCTTGGTTTTCGCTCTAGTTGAGCGGCAAGAGGAGTCATGACACAATCTTACAAGACATAGGACTCGTTATTCAACTCGGGATATTCATTCATGATGAATGTAAACAAACATTTTAATAGCATACCATAGGGTAGAATTAACCTAGCTTGTTTAGTGACCCACTCCATTCGTTTTGCCATGTAATAGGCAAGATTGAATCTTTCGGAGTGTACGACATAGTAAAGCATAAAACAAAGACACGCGGGAACATGATCCCGATTACCCCCCAGACAAAAGATGTTTTCCTCAATGATTTCCTCTAAAGGTTTCAAAGTTGGTATGATTTCACGAGTGAGAATTTGATAATCATGAACATCAATCTCTTCCTCATGACGGATGCGACGGACTTGACCTTCTCGATCAATTTGAATGGACAAAATGATGTCCTTGATGGAAGGAGGGTTGGTTTGATATGGACCATCTAAAGGGATACCATATGCCAACTCATCAAGTCTCCACCTATCGGTAAAGACACACGCTCCTTTACAGGGAATGTCAACAATTTGAGCAAAATTTTCAAGAGAGTAGGAGAAGAGTTGATTTTGAATTACAAATCGACAAAAATTTGACCTTCGTCAGAATAACTCAAACGATACTGACTGTAAAACTCAAGAATAAAATGAGGACACACTTGTTCATTGAAATAAAGACCGAACATAGTTTAGATCCGTAAAGTTATCAAAAACCACCCGACCCTTGTGAATGTAATGTTCTTCAAGTTTTTCTATATTGGATACAGCGCATTCAGGTGAAATTTTCGGGATATTAGTGTCTTGTTTTTTGTAATCTCAGAAGATTTTGCGAGGCATGAGTTCTAGAAGAAAAGTGAAATCCATTTATACTTTTCAATGTAATATGTCATGAGCAATGTTGCTAGTGTGTGCCTAAATGTAACAAATGTGAAGTAACGATTAACTCGACCTAAATATAAAATTTAAGAGTAACCCCAAACAGCTCCTTAATTAGATTTTGCTCATCCAAACAAGGTCAAAAAATAACCTCTGAATTTGTATCTAGGAAAAAAGTTCATGAGTTCATTCTGATGTGTTTGAAATTTTTTGGGTTGGATTAAAAACATAACAACAATTTTATTTGTTCCTAACGTGATGTGATTTGAAAATAAAATGGGTGTTTTGGATCGAAATCAATTTTTCAACAAATTAACTAATATTGGCAAATCCAATATTCGGGAAGCATTAATTTAGTTATCACATTGTATTCCTATATCTTAATTGTACAAAATTGAAAATCCCCAATTTTAATTTTTGGTGTTCATCATGAACCCTAGACTCAAATTGAAAGAAAATAGATGAAATGACTTACAATTAATGATCTTTGTGATATTAGGATTGATTATTAGTGTTGATTTGATCTTCAATTGATGTTTAGATGGTTGATTTTGAGTTTTGGTATTTTTTGAGTCGTGTTTGTCAATGGCAGCAGGTAAGGGGGTGTTTGTTTTTCTATTTTTATATTTTTTTTGTTTAAGTGTCCCATTTTGTGACTTGCTGGTGGCGGTCCCATATTTACTGGTGGTCCCAAATATATTGAGGGCCGCCTATATGGGGGCCGCCCTCAGCCAAGGGTTTTTAGACTTGGTTTTTGACAAAAAGTTTACAAAGAGGAATGACATTTTAATTTGCATTTCGCAAATTAAATATGCTTAAAGTACTTCGGATGAAGTATTTAAGTTGTCACGACACGAAATGGAACACGAACTAGAATTGAGACAGAAGAGAAAGAATCAAACTAAGATGATTTATGGAATGTGGTCCATCATTCCTAAACCAAGACGTAGATAGTTAAACGATTCACGTTTAAGGGGTTTAGTAAGAATGTTGACGATGTTGTCGACGGACGACACTTTTTCGATTGATATATGTCCTTATTAGACATTATTACGAAGAAAGTGGTGACGTATTTCGATGTGTTTGGTACGAGAATGTTGCATCGGGTTTTTGCTAAGGTCAATCGCGCCTTTGTTGTCGCACATGATGGGAACATCGTTGAGTCGCACGTCATAGTCGATGAGAGCTTGTTTCATCCATAGTGCTTGTTGACATGCCTTTCCGGCGCTTACGTATTCGGCTTCGGTAGTGGATATAGCAAGATTGGTTTATATTCTCGATAACCATAGATGATTCAACCCCAACCCACGAACTTACAAATGACCCTAGTGCTCTTTCGGATCCCATACATCTCCTACATGATCAGAGTCGGCAAATACTATACGTTTCATGCCGGTCACCCTTAGGATACCATAAATCCTAAGTGCGTAGTGCCATATAATGTAACGAAAGAAACACTTAATTGCTTATCAAGGTGAGGAGGTTAAGAGGAGCCTCTTGGAAGCAAGCACAAAGGCAAATACTAAACATAATATCGAGCCTACTTGCCGTTGGGTATAATAAACTACCTATCATGCCTCGATAATTGGTACTATCTACCGACTCACACTCTTCATCTTTCATGAGTTTAGTATTAAAGGACATGGGGTTTTCATTGGTTTAGAATCTTCTAGACCAAATTTATTAAGCATTTCTTTAACATACTTAGATTGATTAGAGAATATACCATCTTCCATTTGTTTAATTTGTAATCCAAGGAAGAAGTTAAGTTCACCATCATGCTCATCTCGAACTCGTCATGCATGCTATTGGAAAATTCATCACACATGTCTTGATAAGTCAAACCAAATATAATATCATCGACATATATTTGAACAATGATGAGATTTGAACTTTTCTTTTTAATAAAAAGAGTGTTATCTACCATTCCTATTTTATATTCATGTTTAATAAGGAAGGCTTTTAATCTATCATACCAAGCTTAGGGTGCTTGTTTAAGACCATATAAAGCTTTCTTTAATTTATAAACATGATCCAGTTTTTCGAAATCAATGAATCCTGGAGGCTGTGCCACGTATACCTCCTCATTAAGCTTCATTCACATTCTTAGGTTCTATAGTTGATATAAAACAAAAGAAGTTACTTTGGTTTTGGGCTTGTGACCTAAGGGTTCTTTGGTTAAGGTTTCCTATGACATTTTCTAATGGATGGTTCCTAGATTCCTTAATGTTGACTATTTCATCAATCTCTAAAGTTTCATCCACAATGTCGTTTTCTAGGTTTTTCTTTTCGGTGACCTTAATTGCTTCTTCTTCATCTAAGTCATCATCCACCAAGGGTGATGTCTTAGAGGGTGGAGGAGTTTCATCGAATGTCACGTTAAGTGATTCTTCGACTTTCCTAGTGTGTTTGTTTAGGATGATGTAGGCTTTACTATTTTGAGAATAACCTAAAAAGACACCTTCGTATGACTTTGGGTCAAACTTGGTAAGGTAGTCTTTTGTGTTCAAAATGAAGCACTTGCTTCCAAACACTCTAAAATAATCTAGTGTAGGTTTTCTACCTCTTAAGAGTTCATAAGGTGTTTTTCCTAGAATGGCTCTAATGAGAATTCGGTTGAGAATGTATGTTGAAGTATCTACGGTGTTACACCAAAACTTTTATGGTAATGATTGCTCATTCAACATAGTCCTACTTATTTCTTAAAGTGTCCTATTTTTCCTTTCAACCATGCTATTTGATTGAGGAGTGTGTGGAGCCGAGATGTTATGTGTAATACCGTTGGTTTTGCCAAACTCTCCAAATTGCACCTGATTATCAAATTCTCTACAGTGGTCGGTTCTAATTGACACTATTGAACAACCTAATTGGTTTTGGATTTTCCTACTAAATATTTTGAATTGATCAAAAGCTTCGGTTTTATCCTTAAGAAATCTAGTCCAAGTATACCTAGAGTAGTCATCTACTATGACTATGGTGTAACGGTTTCCTCTGTAATTTGGTTTCTGGATTTTGTACAATAGGTTGAAAATCACCATTGGTAATAACATGCCAAAGATCTAGATCTTTTGATTTAACATATGTCTCGAATCTATTTTTCCAATAAATAAAACTATCACTTTCAAAGAGTGGTGGTCTTTGCATAGATTGTCCTTCTAGATATTTGTCGGAATCCATAGATCGACCCAAGCTTTAAAATACAATATATTTTAAAAATCTCGAGTGACCTTGCTACTGATACCAATTGTGGAAACTAGAAGGGGGGTTGAATAGTTTACACGTTTGTTTTGCGTTTTAAAAGTTTACTTTCAAAAATGTATAGATTCGAGTTATATGTTCAATCAAATCACAATATGAACAAGCAATAACTATCTAAACTAAAACACGATAACAACAATAATAATGTAAAGAGATAAGGAAAGAAACAACCAAACCAAGACACCAAGATTTTATAGTGGTTCGGCTACGAAGCACCTCTTCGCCCTACTCCACTCCCCGAGTATCCGACTCAAGATTTCACTATGTCAACAAGCTCCTTTTAGGCGGAGAAAACTGTTTACACGTCGCTTACGTTATTTTCCGACACTAAGCTAAATGTCAAGTCCTAATCTTAGCTAGAACCAATCTACCACTTCACAAGATATACACACTCACAAGATCTACACTATCGGATCTACACAATATCCGAATCACACAAATACACAAGATAAATACAATAGAGTTTTGGTACTTAGAAGAAAGGAGGATAGATCACTAATTAACACTTCGTTTCTTGACGAATACGAGTGTTCTTCTTTTGCACTTGAATGAGAGGGAAGAGATGAGAAGAAGAGATTAGATCACTTGAAACAAGATCTAAGTATGTTAGTGATCAAGAGTTTTAGTGAAAGAAAGAAGGTTTAGAGAGAGAAAGAAAAGACTAAAAAATTTCATGCAAAGAGGAATATTTTTCTGCTGGGAATGGAGCAGTATTTATAGGCAGAAAATCTCAACGGCTCTCTGGGGGCGGTACCGGCGGTCCCTTATATATAAGGGGGCCATAAGGCCTATAAGGGGGCCGCCGCCTAGACTCCGCTCCCTTTTTTGTCTTTTTGTAGGGAAGGTTGTATCTGGTGTAGAAGCTTCTGTTTTGGGAGGAGAATTTGAATTTCAAATTTTAAGTTTATAATAAAACTTTTTATTTTAATTAGAGAATATTTTGTAAATGTATTGTTGAGAAAATACTTTTGTGGAATTAAAAGTGAGGATTAAGAGAAAAATATTTTCTTGATCACTAATCATGCTTAATTAATTTGTTTGTCCATACCTTAAGTGATCACTAATCTTAGAAATGAAATTTTACATTTAATAATTTGTAAACGTTTATTTTTATAGTAAACGTTTTACATTTTGTTATTATCAAAACGTTGAGAGGTCGAAAAATATAAATAACGTTTTTAGACATTATTTGTATTAACAAGATGTTCTCTCTGAGGTACATAATTACAACACTTATCAAGATAACAATATGATTGATCAAAGTGTTCAAAAGATACAGTATTCTGAACAACCCGTTTTTGTTGATGATATAAATATTAAAATTACAAGTGACATCAATGTTATTTCATATGAACATATTTACAACAAAACAAAAATGACGTTGTTAAAGATACTACTTCTTTTGAACAACAAGATGCGATGATAATGTCTGTAATAGAGGAAATGCAAAGGTTGCCAATTTTGAAAAACAAATTCAAATGTTAAAATTGAAACTTTCGGCAAATGTAGAAAGTCACAAGAATTTGTCAACCACTGTTGAGGTTTTGAAAAAAGAAATTTAAAATAAGAAGTTAATTACATTGAAAAAATTGTTGATTTAGAAAAGAAAAAGAAAGCACTTCACAACATTGTTTACAAAATGGGTCCATCTACGCAAACGATGCATATGTTGACGAAACCTCAAGCTTTTTATGATAAAAATCACAAAACGGCTCTTGGTTATAAAAATTCCTTATATCTTACGCAAGCGCTGCGAAAACAACCAGCATTGTATTGTGGTCAAACCATAGTGAAGAAACATGATCCATTATTTGTGATTGATACTGAAGAGACTTTAGATTTATCTGAAGCAACTAGGCTAAAAATGAACAAGAAACAAAATGATCCGATTGTAAAAGAGAAAAGAGTGAACATCAAACCCATTGATTATGGTTCACTAAATAAATTGTATAAGCATTTTGTTCCTAAAAAACAAATGTCTGCATAACAAGCCTTTTGGTTACCAATTTCAAAAATTGATTCTCAACAAACAGCGGTTTAACAAAAACCAATTCAAAAATGTTCTTCCTCGTGAGCTTCCATCTATAAGTTTGGTCAAAATAGTTTTTTGAAAATGAAATGTCAACTTAATGATATTGAGAACATCTTAAAATTAGAACTAAAGTAACTGGTCAGAATGAAGGGACTTAGGGATTTGAACACATTTGAAAAGTGTTTGAAAAAGACGTTATTCCATTTGTCAAATCCGTAAGAGAATATTTCAAAACTTTTAACCAAGGTCTTTTCAAAGAAATTAACAAAATGAAAGTTGTTTTTAACCAAATGGAAACCAAGGTTGAATAATGTTATGTGGATAGAAAGTGTGTTGAGATTTAAAAGAAAGAGCTTTTTATTGAAAATCAACGTCTTTTAGAGAAAATTATTTCTCAAGATATTATGTGTACTGCTATGCGTTGTTATGATGATCTTGTTAAATATGCTGAAATGGAACAAGTTATATTGATGAGTACAATAAGTGTATGAAAGGCTGAACTTTAAAAAACGAAAGGTATGGTTGAAAAAGCTGTTTATAATGAATTTTCAAACAGATGTTCAAGACTTAAAAAACGTTGGATTTCTCTTGAAATAAAAGTATAAAAAAGTAAAGAAAGTTTTCAACATGACAAACCATGCAACAATAAGGATTCTCCTGAATTTCCTGCATTGTTTGAAATAAAGGATTTGAAAGCTAAGTTACAAGCCAAAAACACCTCAATCAACTAGTTGTAAATAATGCTAACGTGATTGCCCCATGGATGTTTAAGTTAGACTTAGAACCACTTTCTACTTAACTTAGGAAAGACAGGGAAGCACATGTAGATTACCTTAAGCAAACCAAGGAACATGCTGACACACTTCTTGAGATTGTGGAGCAGGCTAGAGCCTTGAAACTTTTAGATAATGCTTCAGACTATGCATGTAAGTTTACCACATGCATTTAGGAGTTGTTAGTCTATGTTAGTGCTACATGCACTTGTTCCCAAAAAAGTGAAAAATTAGTTGCAATCACACAAGTGACTAAGAAAATGCAAGTTAGGTTTGCAAAGCCTAGTACATCAACAAGTAACATACAAAAACAGGTAAACACGCACAACATCCAGACTACCAACAAACCTTTGTTGCCTTCTACAAGAGTAAGCAGTTCTACTCATGCTAGCGGATCAAAGCCTAAAGTCAATATAAGGAATGATAGGATCTCGCGAACATCCAGTAGCAACCAGAAGAATAAGAAAGTATAAGACCACCCTTAGAATGTTAAGACTAGTTTAAATAAGAAGAATTGTGTTTCTATTTGTAATGCAAGTACTAAGCATGGTGTATTAAATGTGAATTCTAAATTTATGATTGTACAATCTAGGATTTCTAACAACTCAGAACCCAACAAAAACTGGGCATCTAATGTTTCCAACTCTCTATCTTATTCTCGTGTCCAACGCAGGTCGTACAAATCGTCCTCTAGTATTTGGACTTGGGTTGCTCCAAGCATATGACCGGACAACGCTCTCAGCTCATCAATTTTTCAAGCAAGTTTATGGGAACCGTTAGATTTGGGAATGATCACGTTGCAGCAATTATGGGATATGGTGATTAACAGATAGGGAATGTAACAATTTCCAGGGTTTATTATGTCGAGGGGCTTGCACACAATTTATTCTTCGTGGGTCTATTCTGTGACTCTGATCTCGAAGTAGCATTCCGAAAACACACCTGATTTATTCGTGATTTAGAAGGTTTCGATCTACTTACGGGCTCAAGGGGAACAAATTTGTACATACTTTCACTCAAATATATGATGAAGTCCTCTTCGATATGTATTTTTTCCAAAGCTTCTAAGACCAAAGCCTGGTTATGGCATCGACGGTTGTCTTACTTAAATTTCAGTACCATTAATCAACTGGCTAAACAAGGTCTTGTTAGAGGTTTACCCAAACTGAAGTCCGAGAAAGATCATCTATGTTCAGCGTGCTCATTAGGGAAAAGCAAGAAGCATATTCATAAACCCAAATCTAAAGATACCATTCAAGAAAAACTGTTGTTAAGATTAAAAGACTTCTTAGTGCTGTTGAAGTTACTGCTACTGGTTATGATTTTTACTGCTAGTGAAGACTGAAGAAAATACTCTAAGTGATTGATACTGCTAGTGCAAAAGTTAAGACAGCTAGTGGAAGTTACTGTTGCTTAAAAAGTTCAAGGAAAATATACTAAGGGGTTACTACTGCTGATGTAAAGTTATTATTGTTAGTATATAGTTAATGTTGCTAAGAAAGTTAATACTCCTGGTTATAAGTTAGTACTGCTTATGTGATATGGATGAGATGTTTTTGTAATAGATAAGTATAAGTTATTTGATTAGAAGATCATGATAACTCAGGAATATATTGTAAACCCAGTAGGCCTCCTTGGTGTATAAAAAGAGGACATAGGGAATATAATTAAGATATCTAGAAATCGTTTTGTTTTGATATTCGTATAGTTTAACCTAAGTCATAGCTTCAAGGTTTTGTAACCCTAACACTATTAAGAGTGTTTGTATTATATTAAGGCTCAAAGTTTGGTAAACTATTTGTTATTGATCTTATTCATTATTGTTTCATTAAAATTCTTCTTAGTATCATTGACTAGATTCCGCATAGTCTTTGATATTCATAATCAAAGTTTCTATCATAGTTTTTTTGAATTTATTCAATACAACTTAGCCTTATACAAGCTAAGTAAGATCTATTCTATTGGGATCCACAAGTGGTATCAAAGCTTGCAAGAAGCTTTGAATAAGAAGAAACTTTACTACACACAAGATCTACTTTTTCAAGAAGCAATGGATTATCAATCTACTCAAACCATCAAGCTACCCATACTCAAACCTGGTGAGTATGATGTCTGGAAGATGAGGATGGAGCAGTAACTACAGTGCATTGATTATACTCTATGAGAGATCATAGAAAATGGTAATGCACCCATAGTAATAAAAATTGTTGATGTTAAGGAGATTGTTATCCCTCCTACAAGTGTTGAAGAGAAGGCACAAAGAAGAGCAGAGTTGAAGGCAAGAGGCACTTTGTTGATGGCTTTACCTAATGAGCATCAATTAAAGTTCAACTCATACAAGGATGCTAAGACACTGATGCAGGCTATTAAGAACAGATTTTGAGGTAATAATGCTACAAAGAAAACTTAGAAAAATCTTGTGAAGCAGTAATATGAAAACTTTGTTGCATCCAGCTCAAAAATGATTGAGCAAACCTATGAAAGGCTTCAAAAGCTAATTAGTCAACTAGAGATGCATGGTGAAGTTATCCCTCAAGAAGACATCAATCAGAAGTTCTTGAGAAGTTTGTCACAAGAATGGACTATGCATACTATTATGTGGAGGAACAAACTAGAGATAGAGACATTAAGTTTGGATGACCTCTTCAACAACTTGAAGGCTTATGAATTAGAGGTCAAGGGGACATCTAGCTCAACCACAAACTCACACAATGTAGCCTTTCTATCCTCTAGAAGCACTAACAGTGCAACTAGAGCAGTTAATACTGCTCAGGGTGTTAATACTGCTAGCACTCAGGGTGCTGCTGATAGCTCAACAACTGTTGAAAATTTGAGTGATGCTGTGATTTATTCCTTCTTTGCTAGCCAACCAAGTATTCCACAGCTAGACAATAAAGATCTACAACAAATCAATCCTGATGATCTAGAAGAGATGGATTTGAGGTGGAACATTGCTATTTTGACTATGAGGGTAAAAAGATTCCTAAAGAATAATAGAAGGAAGCTGGACATGGCCAACAAAGAAAGAATTGGGTTTGACAAGTCTAAGGTGGAGTGTTTCAACTGCCACAAGAGAGGACACTTTGCAAGGAAGTGCAGGGCACCCAGGAATCAAAACAGCAGGAATAGGGAGCCTACCAGAAGGACTGTGCTAGTTGAGAAAACTACTTCAAATACCTTAGTATCTCAGTGTGATGGCTTTGGCTATGATTGGAGTGACCAAGCAGAAGAAGGTCCAACCAATTTTGCTCTCATGGCTTATTCTTCAACAAGTTCAACTTCTTCTACAAACTCTGAGGTATCTAATGACTTAAATTGTTGTTCATCTTGTTTAGAATATGTAAAAGATCTAAAAGAACAAAATGAACAATTAGTTAAAGACTTAAGAACAACTAAGATAAGTGATGTCTCTTATAAAACTGGTTTAGAATATGTTGATGCTAGACTGTTAGTCTTTACAAAAAATGAGTCTGTGTATGAGGAAGATATAAAACTCTTAAAACGTGAAATCTATTTAAGAGATTTAGATATTATAGAGCTTAAAAGGAAGTTAGAGTTGACTACAAAAGAAAAAGATGAGGTTCAACTTACAGTATAAAAATTTGAAAATGCATCAAAAAGCCTAAGTAAACTTCTAGACAAAAATTTGAACAAGGGTTAATACTGCTAGACTATAACAACCTATAATTTTCATCAATGTAATTATCCATCTATTAAATTAGATGCACTATAATATCCATCAATTATATATATACCACCTTTTTACAGGGAAATTGTTTTGCTTTATCTCATTATGCAACGTAACTTGCATCTCTAAAGTAAACAAGCTCACGCAACCTACCTATGCCAATTCTATCTTTGTTTATATCATGTAAACATCCTAATATGTCAAGTCTATATCTTAATATCATTTTTACCAATGTACATTATCCATTTAATGTACTTTTCAAAATGTTATTTCAAAACAAGCATTAAACATTAACGTTTATATCAAAACCCTGATTATATGTAATCTTTACATATAAAATGAATTTGCAAGCCCCTAAAGCATGTGTACAAGTATCAATACACAACATTTGAATATCTTTTCCCTCCTAAATCAAGTTACAACT
>BQNB010060162.1:0-14188 GCA_026074375.1 Tanacetum coccineum
CACGAGTATATATAACTGATAATATGATCATGAAATGATATAAAGATGTAAATATGAGTATGAAATGATTTTATGCAATGCTTAAAAGTGTTGTGAAGATTAGTGAACAAGAACACAAGAAGAACCCTAAGTAAAACCATAAAACAAGCTTCCAAAACCCAAGGTTATCAACCCTTAACCAATATCCTTGCAAAATACCCAAACCAAGACTTGTAGATTTCTTGTTCTCCTTGTGGTTCTACCATGAAGATAGAGAGAAGAGAGGAGTATTTTTTGCTTGAGTTGTGTGAATGAAAACTAGTATAAGTGACTCTTTCTTTTGTAAGGCTTTTAAGGTAGTTTGAATGGTCTTACTAGGATGTCACATGGATGTGTAAGACCAAATAAGGCAATGGTTTTTTCCTATGGAATACTTGAGCCATGTGAATTAATGGAAAAAAGTAGGAGGCTTCACAAGTTTACATAAGGAGTGGTGTGTGGTATAGAAAAGGTCATGGTGGTTATCAAGGCTAGAAAGCTTAGTTTTTTGTTTCCTCTTTGGTCCTTCCTTTTTAGCAGTCCCATATGAGGTAGAGGGGAGGGAGATTTATTTAAATTTTGATTGTACATGTATGCATATATGTATTAGTTAGGGTATTAGGGGTATTGGGTATGTTGTGCAAGTATGTAAGTGTCAAAATGCAAAACGTAAGCATTTTACGTAAAAATCGTAAATGTAAATGTACACTTATAAATTATATTCATAAAAATCATATAACACATATTTGACGTAAACCCATCTTTGTTAATTGCCGGTTTACGTTTAAAGTTGTTTTCTGGGTTACGCGATTTAACTTAACGGTTACGCGTAAAAGTAAACATATAAATGTTCAAAGTAAGTAGTTTTGAGTTTATTGACGTGTAATGACATGAAAAATGTGAGTTGTCATAGAGATAGCTTTGATTGATAGAACCGTAGATGTGGTTACTTAACCGTTAGATGAGATTATCAGTTTTATTAATGCCATCATTGAACAAGAGACTGGAGCCGCTATTCTTCCACCTCCTGCACCTGCTGCAATAAAGAGAAATTCCATGAAGACTACCGCTGGAGAGTCTGCTTCAAAAAAGAATAAAGGTATAACGGGATCTAGTTCAGGAAAAGCCCCGGTGCCAATGTCATCTATTGTTTCTCCTCCTACCTTCGCTGCTACCGCTAAAGCCAGGAAGTTTGTTCTTGTCATCACCTTTGGTCCTACTAAGAGGTTTAAATCATCTGTGAAGGGTACTGGTGATAAGTCTGATGTTTCTAAGAAACCAGATACCAAGAAAGGCACTTTAGTGATCAAGCCACCTTTTTATGATGCTCCAGAATCCGATGTCAGTTCTTCTCACGGCCTTGCTGATGACTTAGTTTCTTTGGAAGTTGGTTTCGGACATCTTGCCACTTCCAAGGAAAATACTAGGATTGCTACTTTTGTCTTTGGCATCTACTCATTCACAGCCGTTGGTGCCTGCTCGTTCTTCATCTCCACCCTCGCCTATATCGAGACATATTATAGGGATCTGACGCGGCGTATTGTAACACCAAAGTTTTACAATCCTCCTAGGCAGAGTACCTAGTCGTTGTAGTGTAGTATATGAAAGACTTAAGGGATTGATCGTTCTCGAGGGGAATAATGAGGTAGGTTCAAATTGTATATAACTAAGATCTAAGGGTTGAGAGAAGAGTATTTTTATGTTTTTATGTTTTTTGGAATGCAAGTCAAATCAATATTTTGAGAGAGGTGATTTTAAACTAAACTAAACTACTCCTAATTATGCAAGAAAACTAAAATTTGTAGGAACTCGTATAGGTAAACAAACGTGCTCACTTAATCATGCACTACTACCTAATTGATCTATCTAACCTATTGTTTTGTCACCCTCATTATTGTAATGCTAAGTATTCCCCTAATTCGATTGTGAGTTGGTTAGAAACGCATGTACGTGATCACCTAAGTAGGATCCTAAAAATGCTCTTTATACCCAAAAGTTAAATCAAGTGCATTAAATACTTACCTAATTATCTTACCAAAATGGCTTCATTTACTTAGTCGCATTTCACTAGACGTCTATGTTAATGTAATATCTTATAACTAGTTTTCTAATACCTAACGTGCACACCACTAACAAGAAATAATAGATCAAACTTCACAACTAGGTTTCATGCAATCATAAGCAAACATAATTAAATTTAGCCTAACATGTTAACAAGAAGAAAAGAAAAGCAATTAATAAAAAAATATATAGACATTTTTTAATGATTAAAGAATGAATTACTTAACTTTAAATCAACATATGAGTTTATGAGTAACAAGGGCATAAAAACCCCTAAATTGTCTTCGATATCAGCTCCGTAACTCTCTAAATTTCCGCACACAAATTATGAAAATAATGGGTTTGTATATATAGTAAATAGCTCGTGATGGTGTCAGGTAATGCGTGTGATGCCATCACCATGTCGATTCCAAACTAGGATTTCTTTCACCACCATACTTGTGACGCCGTCATGAATGCTTGTGATGCCGTTACCTTGTAGTTGTGACGTCGTCATGAGACTTTTGTGATGCCGTCTCCACAACCTGAACCTTCATAAAAAATCTTTAAAAATCCACTTTTTGGGCACTTCTAGTGAACTTGTCAGGAAGGCGGTCACGAATATGAAAAGTTGTATTTTTGCCTTGTTTCTTCTAGAATTGAGCCCCAAGTCTTGTGTATTCTATCCAAGTGCTTCCCCAAATACTAATTACATAAAAAGAAAGGATTTTGTGCAATAATAGAGCATAATTGCATGTTTTTTAGGGGTTAAATGACCCAAAAAAGTGTATAAAATGACACCTTATCAGGATCATAATTGCCCTGATTCTTTGCTTCTATGAGCGTGGACACATCTGTGGCTAAGGACGCATATAAAAATATTGGGTGGTTACAAATGACTTCATTATGGATAAGGGACCTTTGTGAGTTTTGTTGATAAACTTGCTACTCCCAAACAATTTTCTTGTCCTTAATCTCTGTTGCATGAACAGGTTTGTGAGCTGGCTAATGTGGCTGCTACTCGCCATATTACTTTATTTTATGAGATCTAGTTGAGATTGGAGTATGCTGAGAAAATGAGGGAAAGGTAAGTGAGAAGGGTGGGCCACCATTATGTTACGATAGCTGAGAGGGAGGCAGAGATCGCTTGGTTAAAAAGTTTGTTGAAGAGAAACCCTCTAAGGAGATGGCCCGGTTGAGGTTGGGAAAGGAGGAGGATGAGAAGGAGGTGTCCCATCTTAGAAAAATAGACCGGGGAGTTAAAGAAAGAGGCTGACAAAGTGTCAGGTTTTTTTGCCCGTCTCTCAGAATGAGAGGCTGAACTGTTAACTCTGAATGGTAAATATTCGGATCTGCTTCGGTAAAAAAAACAACTCGAGGATCGAAATGCTAGTCTTTAAGGTCAGGTTCATGGGGAGACTAAGGTAAAGCAGGAGTTCGCCCGGCAGTTGGCCTCTCAACAAAAGAAGTTTGATGAGCGTTTGGCGGCCTTGGATGCATACCTCAAAAAGATAGATAAGGAGCATAAGGAAATTGCTCTGGCCATGAGAGACGTGGTTTAAATTAAGAAGTGGGTTTTTGGCAAAGGTTTCTGCTACTTCTTGGACAAGTTTAAGGAGAGCGACTTATTGGGAACCTGTCTTGGTTCCTGTATATCGGCCACCATTGATGAAGGTATAAGGCAGGGTCTAGAAGCGGGCTTTATTCATGGGAAGAAGGGAACATACATCAACTCCATCCATGCGTATGACCCGAATGTAGCGGAAGTCTATATAGATTCCATCATCGTGCTAAATGATTTCTTGTTCCCATTGCTTGAGTAGTTAGAAGCGTGCGCTGATGAGAAATTGTCGTATATTCAAGCTTTGCTAGTGATGGGAATGGAAGAAGCTAAATAGGATGAGGTTAAGACCTTATTGAATCATGCTTCCAGATCAACTTCTTCCGCTGGTGGTGGTGCTAATCAATTTATCGTTGCACCGTGTGTTCCTTATGTTAGGGATGCTAGTGCAACTACCAAAGAATTTGCCACAACTGAAGAAGTGAAGGTCGTTAATTCGGATGTTAATGTCCTGACTAGAACTATACCTGACCCTGACTCTTTTTTTTCTACCGCTTTTGCTTCCAGTGCTTCAGTACCTCATGTTTAAGACCAGAATCCTTTCCAGTAGTTCATATTTATCTTTGTAATTTTGTTTTTTGGTTTTGTACAATTATAAGCGAACTTGTGTTTTAACTGTTTTCTTTTGCTTCAGTGAGGTTATAAGTGGATTTATTTTTTAATTATTTTATTATGAATGTAATGGAACTTTTGTATGATCTTATTATCATGCTTTACAATTTTCATGTTTAAAAGTTTATACAATTTTTTACTTTTGGAGAATGCCCTTCTGCGGGTTGGATTAATTATTAGGTTATCCGTCCTCATGGGAATGGTCTTTGCCTATTCCTAGTGTGACTCAATTAGGTGGTTGCTCAGCCTCACATTAGACTTTTAATTTTCTAAGTGTAATTTATATCCGTGCACTATGAACTTTACTTGTTCGCACATAGATAATTATAGGGTTACTCAGCCCGTCCTATCATGTACGATTATAATAAAGACAATTGAATATATAAAACAGATAGAAATAAAATAACTGACATAGAAAATTTCGGAGTCGATCGGACTGCCGCTTTGAATATTAAATAAATTTCATGATGAAAATAGATAATAATAATAATAATGAGAATTTTCGGTCTCCACCGCTAACTATAGATAATAACAGTGTAAAATAAGTACTGGGGGTTACAAGTACTTAACTTAAATGTAACATTTTTTAAGGTCGGCGATATTCCATATTCTTGGTAGCGCTGCCCATTGCTGGTTCCGGAGCTTATAAGCACCGTAGTGCTTCGACAATCTCATATAGACCTTCCTATTTTGGGCCCAACTTACCAGTGTCTTTTATTCTGCTAGCTTCATTGCTCTAGTAGACCAAATCTCTTGGCTTTAGAACGGTGTTCTAGACATTAGAGTTGTAGTATTTCTCTATTTTCCTCTTGTGCATTTCTTCAGTAATGGCGGCTAGCTCTCTGTTCTATTCCACAAGGTAAACCTAGGGGCTTATTTCCTTTTCTCACCTCTCTTTTTCTTTTTCCTCTTAGATCCTCATGGATCATGATGTTGTGATGTGTTTTCAGATTGTAGAATATCTTAACACATATAATGGAAGGATTCGAATGGAGTTTAGAGAGAGAAAGATATGGTTGGATGAACACTTAGAGAGAGAAACCAAGAAGACAATATTAGATTAAGTGTGCGTGAAATAATTGAACAACCAACACCCTCTCCATATGTGGAGAGGGTATAAATACTTCTAGCTTAACCGACCATAGGCTTGTGTCATGGGCTTACTATGTATCTTTGGACCAGTTAGCTTGCTAATATAACATATGTTTAATCTACGAGCTACGATTATCTATTTGGTAGTGACTGATACTTTTTTGTATTTCTAACAATCTCCCCCTAAGGGAGGTCACTCCAATTTACAAAAAACTTAAACCTAGCATACTATGCTTATACTTTAGTCTTAAGCTCATAGTATTTAACTTCAATCATTAACTTGTGATATGTTGTAGTGATCTTTGACTTTTAGGTTTCGACTTGTATCTTTGACTTGATAGAATGTGATCTTGAACTTCCTAAGATCATTAACCAAACATAACCTCTTTTACATCGTCTTGTAATCTTGCCATCTTATGATCTTGTGACTTTGGACCGACATGCTCATACTTTTCTTAATATGACAACTTGAAAGCTTTAAGGATGCGTTTATCTTGAAGTTCTTTAACTTTAACACTTTGTCGCTTCAAGAAGGACATACAGTATCAAAGTAGCGGAAGTCTTGAAACATGTACTTGAGATTTCATGATGTCTTTATAAATGTTGATCGAGTATGAGCATGCGGCTATGAATCTTTGAGACTGCTACCTCCACGTCCATCTTTATATGTTCATGAAATAAAACAGTTAGCAATAAATTTGGGGGACGAATTTAGCTTTGTTATTCGCCCGTGTTTGGTTGGAGTAACCTTCAAATCCGTGAGGATTGACCTGTGATCAGGTAGATTCAATTTAAGAAGAATATCCTTGACAGGATTTCTAGCTAAAGTATAGAATCTTTCTAACACATATGTATTAGATTCATCTTACTCAGCATGTTCTCATTACCAGAACATCTCAAAGTAGACAACACGGTATGAGTGAACCTGTGAGTTACTATCTTACCGATTGAAATAAAAATTGATTTGAAAAATTAATCGACGTGTCACTTCCAAAAGTGTTTTTGCGACACATCGAGAGTTTTAAGCATTTCAAAGTTCATCAGTCGTCAATTTATATCCTGGAACAAGTTTGATTCAAAAATAAAATCGCACCATCGTTTCTTTCTAGTTGTAACAAGCTTGAATCGTATAGAATCACACAAGTCACCTACCATAAGCTTGTTTGATGTTGGCTCAAGTAGGATTTCCATCTTCACTGTGAATACTTACGTATCACTTGGATGTTCTGGCAAAATCACAAGGATAATGCGTAGGACTCTTAATATATTTCTTGTTAATCACATTGTGTGACTTAGCAAGTATAAGTTTGGCAAGTGTCCTAATGATATTTATGGATGATCTCGTTTGGCTCTAGACTCAATCATGCACTTTGGTTTTGGTGATCGAAGGCTGGAGCAGACTGCCACCTTTTCAATGCCAACTAACTCGGAGTGATAGAGTTGATAGAAATGTGTGTAATTGATATGTGTTTAATCACATATCAATTTTGTTAAGACTTGAAAGACTTCAAGGACACTTAAGGTTCTACTGCACAGGTACATAATAGAAATTATACTAAGTAGTTAGTACTGGTAGTATAAAGTTACCACTGCTAGTTACTACTGTTAGTATAATATTAGTACTGTTAGTATAACTTAGTACTGCTAGAGTAAAGTTACAACTGTTAGCATAAAGATTAGTACTGCTGGTACTTACTACTGAGTAAAGTTCAAATGAGTTCTATGGGAGAACTTTCTTTCTTTTTGGGATTTCAAGTTAAACAGAAGAGTGATGGGATCTTTATTAGCCAAGATAAATATGTGGCTGAGATTTTAAAGAAGTTTGATCTTGCCTCAATAAAGATAGCAAGCACTCCAATTGAGACAAACAAGCCATTAACAAAGGATGAAGAAGCTGAGAATGTGGATGTACATTTATATAGATCAATGATTGGATTATTGATGTACTTGACAGCTTCTAGACCAGACATTATGTTTGATGTTTGTGCTTGTGCAAGGTTCCAAGTTACTCCAAAGACCTCACACCTTCATGCTGTGAAGAGGATCTTTAGGTACTTAAAAGGGCAACCCAAATTGGGCCTTTGGTATCCTAGAGATTCACCTTTTGACTTGGAAGCCTTTTCTGATAGTGACTATGCTGGAGCTAGTCTTGACAGGAAATCCACAACAGGAGGTTGTCAATTTCTTGGCAAGAGATTGATTTCATGGCAATGTAAGAAGCAGACTATAGTAGCCAACTCAACAACTGAAGCAGAATATGTGGCTGCTGCAAACTGCTGTGGACAGGTGTTATGGATCCAAAATCAGATGCTTGACTATGGATACAATCTCATGAACACCAACATCTACATTGATAATGAAAGTACAATCTGTATTGTAAAGAATCCAGTATCTCACTCCAAAACCAAGCACATTGAGATAAGGTACCATTTTATCAGAGATTCTTATGAGAAGAAGTTGATACAAGTGATCAAGATTCACACAGACAAAAATGTTGCTGATCTTCTCACCAAAGCTTTTGATGTTAGCAGGTTTAACTTTCTAATTGCTAGCATTGGTTTATTGAATCTCTGAGACTTATCAGTTGTTAATTTTTATTCATGGGTTATGCATAAATATGGATCCTTAGGAATTCTCACATGTCTATCTAGTCTTTTCTAGTGTGCTTGTGATGAATAGAGGCATGTTCTTGTATAATTATTGAAGACAGAGTTAAAACTGGTAAGGAAAATGTTAATACTGCTAAGTATAATTAGTACTGCTAGTTATACTTACAACTGCATATTACAACTGTTAGTTATAATTAAAACTGCTAAACAAGAAAATACTTTGGAATGTGTATTTTTGGAATTGGACTAACATTTGCAGGATGATCACATTAAAAATATGGTATTGCATTAAGGGGAGGCTTCCAATTATCTATAAGTGATGAAAAGAAGATGTGACATCAATCACAAGTGGGTAATGAATCAAACCCAAGGCAATTCAAAAGAGGCCGGGACACCAAGATACCTCAGTCTAGTGGCCCCCCTAAGAAAGGTTGGTGATGAGGTTGTGCATAAGGAGTTGGGTGGCAGAATGGAAAGGTCTGCCGCTACTGCTTCTAGCTCTGAAGCAAAGCAGGACAGTGGTAACATAAATTAAGACCCAATCCTTGGCAACACTTAATGAATTAACTCCTTAGGGAATTGATTCAGGTAGTGGTCCCAGGTGCCAAGATACCATATTGGGGGATGTAGATGCTCAAACTAGGTTTGAGACTACATCTAAACAGTCCAATGATCCACCTCTCTTAAAAGTTAACACATTTGGAAGTGGGGAGGACAATATGAAAATTTTAGAATTGATGGAAATTGTACACAACTGTCTGCATTGGTGAGCTCAAAAGAATAGAGAGATTTGTGATTTAAAAACAAAAAGAGTGTTTTAGTGAGCAAAAAGAAATGAGAGATTAAGTGAGCTTAAAAATAGAAAGAGAGTTTGTGAGAATCAAATTTGATGATCAAAGTTATTTGTGGGATGAAATTGAAGTTAATGCTGGTAGTTCAAACTTACTGCTGTTAGTCTCAGGTTAATACTGGTAATACAACTTAATGCTGCTAAGCATAAAGTTTCTACTGCTGGTATACAATTAATGTTGTTAGGCTTAAATTAGTGCTGCCAGTATTTGTTTATGCTGCAAGGTTTAAGTTAATGCTGCTAGGCATCAATTACTGCTGCTAGTTCAAGTTCCTGCTGCTGAGGGTGATTCTATAAATACTTCTATTAAGGGTTTCACTTATTTCTTTATTCGATTTCATTCATTCAAACACTCTCTAAACATAAGCCTTAATTCAATTTCTTCTTTGATCATCAAAATCATTATAATGTCGAGCCCTAAGTTTGCTGAAACGCACAATGTGGTCGCGTTTTTGGAGAAACCTGCAAAAAGTGATGGGTTTACGGAGATCATTGATTTTCTAAAAGCAAGTTCTGTTAGTTATGCATTAACAGTCAATCCAATCATCTACACCTCATGTATACAACAGTTTTGGGCTACCATACAGGTCAAGATGGTTAATGGAGTGCGTCCGTTACAAGCCCTAATTGACAAAAAGAAGGTAATCATCACGGAGGCAAGTATTAGGAATGATCTTCACTTAGATGATGCAGAAGGTACTGATTGTCTTCCAAACACTATAATTTTTGAAGAACTGGCCAAAATGGGGTATGAAAAACCTTCTCAAAAGCTTACTTTTTATAAAGCTTTTTTTTCTCCGCAATGGAAGTTTATGATACATACCATTACACAAAGCCTTAGTGCCAAGTCCACAACCTGGAATGAATTCAGTAGCACAATGGCTACCTTGCTCATATGCTTAGCAACCAATAGAAAATTTAACCTATCTAAGTACATTTTTGATGCTATGGTTAAACACTTAGATGGAGGGGTTAAATTCCTGCTGCATCCTCGCTTTCTACAAGTTTTCATTAACCAAAAGCTTGGAGACATGTCACATCACAAAAAGACTTTTGTTAATCCCTTCCACACAAAGAAAATATTTGCTAATATGAAGAGAGAGGGTAATGATTTCTCTAGGAAAGTTACACCTTTGTTTAATAGTATGCTGATTCAAGCTACTGAAGAAGTGGGTGAGGATTCAATTACTCCAACTGATTCCACTCAGATACCCATTATTGATCAACCATCTATATCTTATCAACCCAAGAAGAAACAAAAGTCTAGGAGAAAACAGAGGAAGGAGGCAGAGACTGCTCATGCTGAGACAGAGGAAGATGAACATTTTAATACACCTTCCAATGATCCACTACCCAGTGGTGAGGATAGTATGCAACTTAATGAATTGATGGCTTTATGTACCCAATTGCAACAACAGGTTCTTGACTTAGAGAAGGCAAAATCTGATCAGGCTATTAAAGTTGCTAGTCTCAAGAAGAGGGTTGATAAGCTTGAAAAGAGGAGACAATTGAGGACCACAGGGCTTACAAGATTCAAGAAACTTGGTACAGCCAGAAGATTTAAATCCTCTAATGCTGGTTTGGGTGCTCAGGAGGATGCATCCAAACAGGGGAGGAGTATTGAGGATATTGATACAGATGTTGAGGTCACTTTAGTAAATGAACAGCAAAATGAAGACCTAATGTTTAATACTGGAGTGTTGGATGATGATGAAGTGTTTGTGGATGTTGCTTCTAGTGAGAAGAATGAGCAGAGTACAAAGCTCGATGATAGTACTGCTGGTCAAGCAGTTACTATTGCTAGTATTGAAGATAGTGCTGCTCCTACAATTCAAGTTTCTACTGCTGATATAGGAGAAGTTACTGCTGCTAAGATTGATGAACTAACTTTGGCTCAAACACTTATTGAAATCAAAGCAGCTAAGCCTAAAGTTGTTACTACTACTGCTACAACAACAACAACTACAAGACTCAAGGGTAAAGGGGTAGTAGTACAGGAGCTAAGTGAGTTCAGAGTTCCATAAGAGTCACAACCTTCAATTTTTAAAGACAAAGGAAAAGGTATTATGGTTGAACCTGAAGTTCCTTTAAAAAGAAAAGATAAAATTGCTCTTGATGAACAAATTGCAAGAGATATTCAAGCTAAGTTAGATGCTGAGTTAGAAGAAGAACAAAAGCTAGCAAGGAAACAAGAAGAAGAAGCTAACATAGCATTGATTGATTCATGTGAGAATACACAAGCTATGATGGAAGCTGATAGATTGGTAGCTGAAAGACTCCAATCAAAAGAAAGAGAGGAGTTGACAGATGAGGAAAAAGGATAATTATTTATGGAACTGATAGAGAAGAGAAGAAAACATTTTGCTACACTTAGAGCACAAGAAAAGAGAAACAGACCTCCTACCAAGGAATAAAAGAGAACTTAAATGTCTACTTATCTTAAGCACATGGGTGGATACACATACAAACAGCTAAAAGGAAAGAATTTTAACGAAATTCAAAAGTTGTTTGACAAGGAAATGAAGAGGGTAAATACCTTTGTGGCTATGGGTTTTGAGGAACAGGAAAGCAAAGAAAAGAAGGCAGAAGGTAGTGAGGAGACAGCTAAAGGCAGCCAAAAGAAGATGCTTGGAAGAAAAAGAGCAGGAAAACAACAACAGCAAGAATCCTCAAAGAAACAAAAGATGGAGGAAGACAAAGAGTATGATGAAGTTGAAGAAGTCAGTGAAGATGATGAAGGAGAGTTATTGAAGCATTTGGTAATTAAAAAGGATGAAGATATAGCAATTGATGCTATACCACTTGCTACCAAACTACCAGTGATTGTTGATTACAAGCTTCATAAAGAAGGTATGCTGGTACATTATCAGTTGATAAGAGCAGATGGAAGCTCCAAGAGATACTCTTCAATGATAAGGATGCTACAAGGAATAGACAGAGAAGACTTGGAAGTTCTTTGGAGGATAGTAAAGGCAAAGCATAATGATACAAGGCCTGAAGATGAATTTGAAAGAGTGTTATGGGGAGATTTGAAAGTCATGTTTGAACCAGACACAACAAGTGATGTATGGAGAATGTTACAAGGATACAGGGTGACTATTTGGAAGTTGATTGATTCATCTGGAGTTCACTTTGTAAGGTTTGATAATCTTCACATCTTTATGTTGGTTGAAAGAAGATACCCCCTCACACCAATAACTATCACCAATATGCTAACCAAGAAACTTCAAACTGATCATCAAAATGAAATGTGCTATCAGTTGTTAAAGCTTATGGTAAAACAGCAAAAAGGAAAATGAAAGGTTTGAATGCATCCCTCCTGAGTATGATGAAGAATTTGTGATAAAGAAACTTGAAGATTCAGAAGCTGAACATCAAGTTTAGGGGAGGATTGTTGAGACTTGAAAGACTTCAAGGACACTTAAGGTTTCTACTGCACAGGTACATAATGGAAATTATACTAAGTAGTTAGTACTGGTAGTATAAAGTTACCACTGCTAGTTACTACTGTTAGTATAATATTAGTACTGTTAGTATGAAGTTACTACTGCCAGTAGAAGTTAAGACTGCTCAGAGTTGAAGACTGAAAATATGCTAAGTTATTAATGCTGCTAGTACAAAAGTTACTACTGTTAGTGTAACTTAGTACTGTTAGTATAACTTAGTACTGCTAGAGTAAAGTTACAACTGTTAGCATAAAGATTAGTACTGCTGGTACTTACTACTGCTTATGCTCAGTTAGTGCTGCTGGTTATAAAGATACAACTGTTGCTGACTTACAACTGCTTGAAGACTTACTACTGTCAAGAGGATAAAGACAGAGTAAAAAGATAAAGCGTGTGTGGAAAACAAGAGTACCTATGAAGATAAGTATTAAAGTTATATTTGTAAAAGATATGATTGTCTGTAATTATAGAAATGATTATGATATGTTAGGAAGGTATTGTAAACCGTGTAGGACTCCTTAGTGTATAAAAGGAGGTCCTAGGGTATAGAAAAAGATATCAGTTCTCATAGCAGTTTTCCATAGAATTCTTAGAGCTTCAAGGTTTTGTAAACCCTAACACTAATTCAGAGTGTTCGTTAATATAATTGAGGCTGAAAGTTTTGTTACTGTTTCATTGTTTGCTATTCAATTGTTATTATTCTTCTTAATATCAATACTAGATTCCGCATAGTATTTGATATTCAATAATCAAAGTTTCTGTCATAGTAGTTTTGGATTTATCCAAAGTTGCTAACCTTACATCAAGCTAAGGAGGACAAGATCGGTTTTAGGACCAACAAGTGGTATCAGAGCTTGTTGTGAAGCTTTGAATAAGAAGAATCAACCTCTTCTTCAAGATCTATTTTTTTGTGACAAGATGGAGGTAGGAACCACCACAAACAATAATCTGACTGCAAGACTGCCTCTTCTCAACCCAGGAGACTATGACCTCTGGCTTATGAGGATAGAACAATACTTCCTGATGACTGACTACTCTCTATGGGAAGTAATCAAGAATGGAAACAAAGTGCTTAAAAAGATGGTTGGAACAGTTGAACAGGAATATGAACCAACCTCTGTTGAAGAAAAACAGGAGAGAAGGAATGAAATGAAAGCAAGAGCAACCCTGTTGATGGCACTTCCAAACAAAGACCAACTGAAGTTCCACACATATCAAGATGCAAAGTTGCTAATGGAGGCTATAGAGAAAAGGTATGGAGGGAACAAGGAGTCCAAAAAGGTTCAGAGGACACTTCTCAAACAACAATATGAGAACTTTGCTGCATTAAGTTCTGAATCAATAGATCAAACCTTTGATAGGTTACAAAAACTCATTGGACAGTTGGAGATCCAAGGAGAAGTGATCAATCAAGAAGATATGAACTTAAAGTTGCTGAGAAGTCTTCCATCTGAATGGAAGTATCATGCTCTAATTTGGAGAAACAAGGCAGAGATTGAAACCATCAGCTTAGATGACTTGTATAATAATCTGAAGATATATGAACCTGAATTAACAGGTTCATCAAGCACAAGTCAAAATACACAGAATGTGGCCTTTGTCTCTAACAGCACTAATAACACAAACAACACTCACAAGGCAGATGATTCTTCTCATGAAATTAGTACTACTCAAAGTACTACTCATACTCATCATAATGGTAGTAACACTGTATGTCTGGATAATCTTTGTGATGCTGTGATTTGTGCCTTCCTTGCAAGTCAACCCAACTGTCCTCAACTTTCTCAAGAAGATCTGGAACAACTTCATCCTGATGATTTGGAAGAAATGGATCTTCAATGGGAGATGGCCATGCTGACAATCAGAGCAAGAAGATTTATCAAAAGAACTGGGAAGAAGC
>BQNB010060162.1:15960-35633 GCA_026074375.1 Tanacetum coccineum
CTATGATAAAATGGGCCTTAAACCCTTTTACCCTTACCCGGGCCCAATAACCAAAACCCATTACCTTTTTATAATACTCCAAGGACCAATATTACCAATTCTGAAAGTTATTTAAACCCTACACTTGTGATAAATAAGACAAGGACCAAATATGCAATTACCCCAAACTCATTCACCTGTTTTCAGTTAAAACAAAAAAAAGGCGCCAAGAACACGTTCACTGTTCATCATCACTCTCGCCATTTAACCATGGGTAAATAAAGGGGCTTTTCAAAATTGATGGGCAGGATAGACAATTCAAGGGCTCTACAACAAAATGGCAAGGACAAAGTTGTCATATCAAAGGCTCTCATTAGCTCACCTTCAAGCAAAGCCATGTGGAAGATGGGAAAGAACAATGGAATGATCGGTTTACTCTTGAGTCACTCACGGATCAAACACAAATGCCTCACAACGGATTGCCACGCTGGCAATCCGTGTGATCCCAAAGATTGATCTAACGGCTCATAAAGGACTTCCAAAGATTGGATTAATGAATGGTGATGATTAAAGGAGGCGTGTAACATCCGAGAATTTTCGAAATTTTAAAAGAGATATAAGTTATTCCTAGGTTGAATTATCAAAAACGAGCAGCTAAATCACGTTTTCATTATTCGGACTCTAAAGCAATTTGATATAGACGATATTTCGAACAACTTTTTAGTTTTGACCGAGATCAGAAAACAGTCAGAAGGTGACTGAAATGTCCTCGCAAAATTTTGAGCACAACGCGTGCCGACCCAAAATAATTAAATTTATTTTTAATTATCATAATTTATTAAATAAAAATATTTAATAAATTAATTATATTGTTAATCGAAAACGTTTGTTAAAAACGCAATTATTGAAGTTAAAATTTATTTTACGGATAAAGTTTATCGGAAAAATTTATAAATGAATAACAAACATTTTAAATAAATGTTATATAACAATTATGAAATAAAATCGTGAAAATACTCATTTTTATTGGAAAAATGATATGGAAAACAATGGCCCAAGTTTCGAGATTTGAATTATCCGTTAAGTCGCTCAAATGAGGCCCGAACCATTATTTTACAAATTAATGCCCAACATTTACACCTTTGGTCCCTAAAGAAACATTTACAAATTTTTCCCTCATCTATTATTACTTTGTCATTGTTTTTATAACTTTTTATATAAATACAAAAGTTATAATTTTCTTTTCATTATTTATAAAAACATAACACACATCACTAGTCTCTCTCTCCCTTATGAATTCCGGCAGCCACAAGCCGCCGCCGGCCACCATGCTGCCGCCGCCGAAAAAGTTTTCTGGCGGGTTTTCCAGCCGAAACATAAAACGTTTCTCATCTCCGGATCTACCCGATCCTCACCACTACGCGCCACCACTCGCCACCACAGTCGTCACCTCCATCCCGTCACCCTCACCACCTCTATCTCCTCCCCTACGCCATCGCCACCACGCCGCCACCTTCATCACCACCGAGGGATGTTTTGTTCAATTTGTTTTAAACACCAAGGGTGCGTCGGTTGTGGTAATAGCACCGAGGGTGCGTTTGTTTACGGGATAACAGCCCAGGGGGGGTGTTTGTTTTTGGTTATAAACACCCACATAGGGTGCGTTCGGGTTTAAAACCACCACCAAAGGGTGCGTTGGCTGTTATTTCGCACCAAGAGGGTGCGTTCGTTTATGGCAGCCCCACCAAGGGCGTGTTCGGTTTAAGCAAAACCCGAAAGGGTGCGTTTTAGTTACTATCGCAGGCACCATGGGTGCGTCTGGTTCCTTATCAGCCGCACCAAAGGGTGCGTTGGTTTGATCTTATCGGCACAAAGGGGTGCGTCTTGGTTAAATAATAAGCACAAAGGGGTGCGTTTAGTAGTTAAAACCACCAGCGGGGTGTGTTTGGTTCGGACCACTAGGGCACGTTTGGTTTTGTGGTTATATCACCGTATAGGCTGCGTTTGATTTTAGAAAAACTGTTAGGGTGCGTTTGGGGTTAACAGAAAAGATAAAGGTGTGTTTGGTTCTGGTTATTAATCGAAAGAGGGGGCGTTTGGCTGAGTAATATTAACTAAGGGTGCGTTAGGTTGATGTTTACAGCCAAGGTAGGGCTCGGTTGGTTTGTATTTTCACCTCATAGGGTGCGTTTGGGTCCGGGTCAGCAGCCACAAGGCTGCGTTTGGTTTCATTTCGCACCAAGGGATGCGTCGGTTTGTGTTCGCCCCGGAAAGGGCGCGTTTGTTTGGGCAGATTTACAACATAAGGGTTATGTTTGGGTGAGCAGAAAACCAATAAGGGCGCGTTTGGGTTAACACAAATCGGTAAATAAATACATTGTAAGATCAATAAATATATAGTGAAAACTTTTATAAATATAAAAGTTTATTCCTGTGGTGAGTTTAAAATGTTAAATAATTATTATATATATTAATGTTTAAGTTGAGATATATTAACATATATATTATAATCTAGAAGGCGCAAGCATTTGAAATATTGGACAAAACGAATGATTTCATATATACTGATTAAGGATAAGTCGAGTTTTGGATAAAGGAATACATTATATAAACGAAAATTCATACGAAATATATTATTTAATATATCAATATTTGTATCGCTTACTAAAACTCATATTGTGTTATAAACGGATAAAAAGGGACCAAGTTATATTTTAAAAAAGATACATTGACTTGTATTATAACAAATAACCCGACAATGAACGAAAACTATACTTTTACATTGAGACAACTGTTTTAGACGCGACCCGTCGAGGAAACGAAGTATGAGTTTATAAAATATTATATTATATTTTATAATGGTCAGCTAGAAGATAACCTAATAATTGTTGTAAAAGGCTTTACAACCATCGGTTAATTTAATTAGTAATCTTAAAACGTACGAATACGTTTATACAAGAACTTTTTATTAAATTAAGTGATGATTTCAGAAATGAGTCAGACTATTGGGTTAATTATTTTATTCAACTTATTTTATTAATACATGCAAGGTATTATATACTTTTCATTAATATTTGGATTGATTGTCCTTGTTATATATTTAATTCACGGTAAGAATTATATAAGGGTTATTTTTCATATGTATTATATAAAGATTTATATTAACACTTTGCGTACATGTTTTAATTTATATATTTAACCAACCACCAAACCATTACAACGTTAAATCTAAATCTTCATCAAACGTGTAGCGTTGATGTAACCATTCATCGGGAAACCCAAACACATTATCCTAGGCTAGTGGGACTTAGCCTTTAAGTTAAGCTGCATCTTCTTGATCGAGCCTGTTTCGTCTTCCGTTCGTGTTGTGCATATTAGATGCCTATCTGTCAAATCGTTCTTCATCATCAAGGTGAGTTCATAGCCCCACGTTTTACTTGTTTTTACATATATTTTTGGGGTGAGAACATGCTTGTTACAAATTAAATACGTGTTGATTTAAACCTCGGTTACGTGCTCATTTTCACTCGTCTGCATACATGTTTGCAATCGCATTTACATTGTCGTTACCTGTTTGGTTTATATACTACATTTTACATCTCGAGAGGAGATACAATATTAGTTTAATTTGTTGGGGTGACTCACTCGTTATAATTTGGTTGTACACTCATATGTATATGTTTTATAAATGGACACAAGTGGATCAATTTTATATTATGATTACGTGTTGCCTAAGTAGCGATAACCCAAGTTGAGCCCCTTTATCATGAACTGTCAATTGCATAGATGTAGTTGTGAATTACATTATGTGAGCGCGAATGTTATTAATAGATCTATTTGGGAAACGACCTCCCCGTTCGGGTGACTAGCTATCACCGGGAACGAACGTTATAGCATGTCGAATTTGGAGATGTTTCGGGTTAGACATCTAATCGGGGCAGAAATTGCAATATATATTATTGCAAGAAAGATCGTCGAGCTTCAGTGTCATGAGCTTAGGAAACGTAATCAGGGTTTCGTGATGTTTGCATTTGTTGTTTCATCACGGGAAGTTTATATGTTGTGATAGTTGCAGTTTGCTTTATCACGGGGAAAATCTTGTGGTCCTATGTTATACGTTTTGGCGACTATTTGGAGATTTAAATGGTCTGGCATGTTTTGCAACTGTTGATTTTAGAAATCATATATATATTTTGAAAGGACATTTAAGGAATTAAATGGTCATATATACTTTGGAAACCTTTGGGTTATTATTCATATCTAAACTAACCTATGAACTCACCAACTTTATGTTGACGTTTTTAAGCATGTTTTTCTCAGGTGAATTAGATGCTTGGATTATCTGATGTGCATTGGAGTCTAAATTGACAAGATTTCAAACTTGGATTTATACAAATGATCAAATCTCGTTGTGTTGCTTTCAAGCTTTTCATTGTGATGCAATTATGGGACAACTACTATTTTGATTTCAGAAAATCAACGAGATTGTTTTTACAAACGACACATTTAGAGGTCGTTCTCTTGTATCTAGCGTTGTGTATTATGAAGTAGCACCCCAAGTGGTATTCCGCTGCGTTGTTGAAATTTTGGGGGTGTTACAGATTGGTATCAGAGCACTGGCTATAGAGAACTAGGTTGCATATTTTACCCTAGACTATAGTCGTTTTCACAAACATTGCATCACATCAAACATTTTCAAAGTGCATACACGCTACTTGCTTATGTGCTTACATTACGTGCTGCATTAAGTGCTTACGTGACATACATATATGTAATATATATGCTTACATCTTTTGCGTATATCGCACGTTTATTTATATAAGAGTTATTTATATAAATACCAGAGCATTTCTTGAGACATTGTGAGTTGCACAATGGTCTCAATTATACCTCAGACATTGTAAGTTAAACAATGGTCTCAATTATACCTCAGACATTGTAAGTTAAACAATGGTCTCAATTATACCTCAGACATTTGTAAGTTAAACATTTGTCTTCAATTATACTCAGCATTGTGAGTTATTACAAGGTCTCATTTTACTTCTTTAGACATTGTGAGTTCGCACATTGGTCTCAATTTACCTCAGACATTGTGAGTTATACTTATGGTCTCATTTTTATTCTTAGACATTTGTGATTCGCACAATGTCTCAAATTATACCTCGACATTGTGAGTTTTCCATGGTTCTCATTTTAATTCTTAGACATTGTGAGGTTGCAAAATGGTTTTAATTTCGTTCTCAGAATTGTAAGTTTAAAATGGTCTCTAAGGACTATTATTTTTCTTCATAGCTTTATACTATATTGTATTACGCGAAGACCGTTATAATTTTTGTTTACATGGAATTATGCGTGAATCTAAGTATTACAAGTCTTGTATGGGCGGGACTTATAACATGAGATTTAATATGATAATTGGCTAATGTAACAATGCCCGTCACTGTTCTGTTTTACATGGATTTGTTTGAATACTAAGTATTGCAAAGTTTGTATGGGGGGACTTGTGATTGCAAAACCTTTTTTACACGTAAAATATAATAAATTAATACAATCCGGAGTAATTCAGAGAAAGTTACATGTTACCTTGATAAAATTCACTCTCAAAAATATATATAATATAATATAAAATACGTATAATAAACCGGGCAAGTATGATCACCCGGGTCGTTTCCCCAATGACTCGTGCAATGGAAACCTCGTTTAAGTTTGGATCCTGATTTGAATAAGAAAAGAGATATTTTTGATTTAAATTGATACTACTATAATTAAAGCACAATTAAAACAACTAATTAACATTTAAAAACTAAGTACGAAAGTAAATTAAAAATGCGACATTTTAGAAAACAAATGCATTTAAATCTTAAGAAATGAAAACTAGATTCCTACCTAAATTAATGCTAAAGAAATTTTAGGAAAAGAAAAATATTTTTTAAGGGCTTTTCGGATTTTTTTATGAATTAAATACTATTTAATCTAAATTAAATTCTAAAAATAGAAATTAAATTGATAAAAACTAAGAAAAATACTTTTTAAACTAAATTAACTCTAAATTACTTAAAAAGATGAGAAAAACATTTTTTATTACTAATTTTTTTTATATTTAAAAGATTAAAATTTAAAGTTAAAGTTGAAAATTAAAAACTAAAGGTTTGAAAATTAAATTTTTAAAAATATAAAAACTTTAAACTAAAAATTATATTAAAAAATACTTTTTATTAAAAAGAAATTATGCAGAAAATTAATTTATCAAAAGCCCTAATTTTTACTGAGTAATTTTAAACTAATTTAAGTAATTAAACTAAAAACAAAACTAATTTATTCTTAATAAAAAACTTATTTTTATTAAAAACTTAAACTAAAACCAAACAAACAATGGGTTAAAAGTGGACAAAAGAAAGAATAAGGATAGGCGGGGAAAAATATTAAGGTTTTTATAAAAAACACCAAAGTTTGATCACTTGAAAGAAGCAGTCCATTAACCTAGGGACATTATCAATTAATAAAACTAACAAAGGACTAACTATGTAATTAACTAAGGACTAATTTGCAAATTAAACAAGGATACTGTGTAACTTTAACTTAAACACTGAAACTATAAAAAAAAAATGCAGACTGGCCCCTGAAGCATCTAAACACTCAGCATCCTTTTTATATAAAAACAGCTTTTTCAACAGAATTTTAAAAAGCTAAAACTAATTTAAACTCAACTTTTACTTATTTAAAATAAGCTAATTAAGCTTATTAGTGTATAAGCTCTAGCAACTTAGATTTCCATCTCTTAAACTAAATGAGCAAAGCAAATTCAAAGCACTTGACAGATTTTTACTACTCAATAAAATGTGCTTATTCAAACTATTTAGCAAATCCAAACAGCTTATTTAACTACTGTGAAATAGATTACTAGTACAACTAATCAACAGCTTATCAAGAAAACAGAAAAAAAAGGACAAATGTAAAACTTAAATAAGGTGTACCTTGGCTTTCCAGCAAGAACAGGAAAGAATAAGCAGCTTATAATGGGCTTATGGCTTAATCCACATAAGCCCTTAATCAATAACAAAAACCTAATCTAACCTATAAGCTGACCCTCAGCTCTAAACCCTCTTGATACCATAGCAGCCATCCAATTCCAGGATGGTATCAAGCCTTCATCACGATAACAGAAATAACAAACACAAACACAAATTCTTCGACAGAATTTAAATGAAGACACGAATTATTATGAAATAATACTTTTATTAAAAACTGAAATAAAGTCTCTTACAATACGAAATGAAATTGAAATTACAAATAAAACAACTACTCAATACTGAATCGAAAAAAAATTAAACTATTACAAAAATAAACTAAAAATTCACCAAAAAATTACTACTCTCATATGCTGGAATGATGGGGGTATTTATACCCCAAGCTTGAGCTCACCTCCTTCTTCTCGATCCTTCTATCCTCTTATCTCAGCCCTTCGATCATTTCTCTTTCCTTGATTTTTATCTCAATCGTTCGATTAAAGTTGTGTGCACCCGGATCAATGATGTGGCATATGGAGTGTGTTAGTTATGTGAGTGTAAACACTCACATACGTCACATCACCCAATCGTTTCATTAGATTATGCCAGGGTGGATTGGGTTGGGGTTAATTGAAAGTGATGGATGGGTTAAGGAGTGTGAGAGGGTTATTAACCCTATGGTTAATTAGTGTGTGGGTGAGTGGTTAAGAAACTAGGGTTCATGGTGTGTTCTTGAGTTGTTCGTGTGTGAGTGAGTGTGTTTTGATCACATTTGGGGGAAATAAGGTGCACAGTAACTGTAAAAGAGTATATAAGTTTAACCGGGTAGGTCGGGTTAAGGGTTCGGGTTAATTGTGGGTAAACGGGTTGGGGGTAGAGCTTTGATTGGCTGAAAGGGAATCCACGGGTAGTTTGACCCGGTTCATTGACCCGCGCTTTTTTTATAAGTATGAAGAAATTACATATCTGGCCCTTGTGTTTGGCAAGCACAAATTCAAGCTTATAAACAACTTTCATTAATTGCAAAAACAGTCCTTGTGTTTATAAAACTTACATTTCTGGCCCTTGTGTTTGGTTTGCACTATTTCAAGTTAATAAACAACTTTGGCAAATTGCATATTCACCCCTTGTGGTTTCTTAAGACAATTGAATGTTATAATTATACTTTTATAAATGCAAAATTCAGCCTTGGAGTTACATAAAGCAATAGGAGATGAGCTTTTTGTTTTGGACTGTGATTCTTGCACTTGATGTAGAAGGCTGAGGCATGATTTCTCTGGCTTCGGCTTTGAGATCTTTAGCTTCTTGATCACTCATCCGTTCTCGTGTTCGTTTTTGACTGATTTCTTGTGATATTTGACATATCCATACCTGCACACAATAAACTCAGATACAAGCACATTTTTGCCATTTTTGATCTGTTTTGGGTTTATTTGGCCTTTTTAAGCTTAAATAGATATGATGTAATCTACACTTATCAAAATTCCCCCAAACTAAACCGATTGTGTGTCCCACGCAAATATCACATGTCTTATAACAATACCTCAAATATTCCCCAAACTAAACTGAAAGTTGCAAAGAGTTTTGTTTGAGAGAGATAGTAGATCACTAGTTATAATAACACCCGACTTCCATTTTCAAGATTTTTACTCTTTTTTATGGATTTTTCGATTATTATTACTAATACAATTTTTTGTGTATGAATTAATGCAATGTTTTCTTTACCACATTGGTAACTTTCTAGGATCATCGACAAAAAAGCACAATAAGTGTCTAAAAAGATAACTTCAATCATCCCCGATTTTCATTTTCCATACTAAGCTTAAAAACAAGATCCATGATAATTAAAGTTCATGACACTAACACTATCTTAAATACTAATTGTGTACTTACTTTTCCTCACAAATCCTACTTTTGTAGCTCAGGATATTACTTAAGTATATACGAAGGCTCTTTAAGACTTTTGTATCGATACTTATTTAATTCAGAAAATAAAGTGTATGGTTAAGAAAGCAATAATTAGCTCTAGCTTCTCAAAAGATAAATACAATCATGAACAAAGTCCACATCGAGCGCGACCAAATTTGGCTTTTTATTAGGTACTTAAGCAAGGCTCCATTCATGTCATATACCACTAAGGCTCTTTAAGACAAGAATGAAACAATTCATTTGCAACCAGCTACCCTTAGGCTCTTTAAGCCACAAATAAGACAAAAATTAAGCAACATTATTATTCCTCAGTCCTTTAGTAGGCTACAACATCGGCCACGCCTCCGACACGATGCAGCAAACATATTTCGACTTCGGATTATATAAGTAAAAACCGGTGCCTTTTATCTCGAAGCCACATCGATAGCGAGTCATACAAGAGTTATTTATTATTTATGAACCGGACTCTACCTTAATGCAAATTCACATTCGGACGCCTCGAACGATGAAGTAATCTGGCAGAGATACTTTTATTATATTTTTGTATTTTTAAGCCAAAATTAAGATATCTGTGTGTACTATCTAATCACAAAGGAACTAAAGAAAACTTCTATTAGCTAATTATTAACCAAAAAACCATACAACTCTATTTATTAAACATTCATATAAAAGTGAAACAAGCTAATGGGAGGAAAAAGCCACAAAAGTAATAACCAAATATGACCTTGGTAAGAAATCCAAATCTATTTAGTTTAATATCATGACTTATCAATAACACTATCATTTCTTGTCTTACAAAAGAAAAATTTGCAATTGCTTAGCCGATATAAAATCAACTTGGCATATTTGAAAATTACTTGAGATTAGCACAAGTTTCATTTACTAACGATTCAAGTCTAGCATGTCATGAGACTAGCATAAACTATCTTCATTAATGGTTAAGGGAAAAAGTTAGAACTAAACGTTCAATGGGTCAAAAATTACTTTTTTCTTACCATGGAAACATACATTTTTGTCTTTAACATTTTATGATATTTATTTATTTTATTTATTTATTTTTTTTTTTAATATGAAATAAACTGAAAAATTTAAAATTTTTGTATTTTTGTGGTGAAAAGGGTAGTGAGAACAAAACAATAAGCAAGGCACATTAAATCGATAGATTTTCCTCCCCAAAACTTAAAAATGAAAACATTGTCCAAAATGTTTAAGTCGGGATCCTACGAAAATTAAGCCGTTTCTGAGGTAGACAAAGAATATTCGTTATCGATAATAATGAAGGATATTTATCTCCCCAAACTAATTTCACCACAAAAGGATGAGACTCGAGTGCTTCGGGAATTAGGCATTGACACGAGAGATTCTATTGAAATGTTGGGTTTAATCTGCCAAATACAACACAGACAACAAACAAGAGAAACGAAGAGGCTGGGCCCTCAACATACAACCTTAGAGTTTAGAAAATAGAAATAAAATAGAAAGAAAAGGGTTATAGCATGGGGTGAACTCCCATGAAGCGGCTTTGTTTTTGATTTAACGAGTCGCCAAGCTAGACTCGATCTGAATTCAGTTGTCCTTAGGAAAGTTGGAGGTCCTGGATAACCGATGGTGTGTATCCCCTCCATAGTAGTGCTTGAGCCGGTGTCAGTTAACTTGAAATTAGACATCCGCATGAGACAAATTTGCAGTGCCTAAGGATAAACTTCGATGTTGTGAAAGGTCGGACCAACGGGACTTAAGCTTGCAGAGAAAATCTTTAATATGGAATTGACAGAGAAGGACTTGATCACAACATTGAAGATTCGGTTCTTATCTTGGAATCATTAGTTCTTTTGTCTTCTCTTGTAGATTAGGAGTTCTCGTAAGCTTGATCACGAAGCTCGCTAAAGTATTAAGTGAAGCTTTCGATTGAGCGCCGCTGGTCTTTAAATCGAAGTTTGGCATGTTGAGAGCCCAATAGCTTTGTGTTCTAACTTATGGGAAAGTGACACGCTTTTCCAAAGACTAACTTTAACGGAAGTACATCCTATCGGAGTTTATAAGCAGTTCTGAAAGCCCATTAATGCATCATTAGTTTGTCGGACATGAAGCACGGTTTCTCGACCGTCCTCTCTAAAATTTTTTGAGACCACGATTCGTGACTGCAACTTGACCACTTCGTTGAGGGTGGTAAGGAGATCGAAAGGAGATGGGTGACACATATTTAGACTATCTTTATCACTTTGTCGTTACAAAAATGGGTCCCACGTCGCTTTATGATTGCTCTTGGAGCACGAATCGGGAGAAAGGAATTTTAAGAACTTAAAAACTACCCTAGCATGTTGGTAGGGATCGCTTTGCTTCACCCATTGGAAGATAGTGACGGCTACTAGAATATATTTGTTACCCTTAGATGACGGAAAAGGTCCCATAAAATCAATTCCCCATAAATCGAAAATCTCACAAACTTGGATTGCATTTTGAGGCTCGCATCAGTGAGATAATTTTGCCTTGTTTTTGACAAGCATCACAAGTTTTGACAAATTCGTAAGCATCCTTATAAATGGTAGGCCAATAAAAACCGGCATCAAAAATCTTCTTGGCGGTAAAGTTGGCTCCGTAGTGTCCCCCGGTGGGTCCACTATGACAAGCTTTGAGAATTTCAAAAGCTTCTTTGCCCTTACACATTCGGATATTTGATCCGCACAATACTTAAAAAGAAAAGGGTCATCCCAAAAATAGTGTTTACTTCTTTAATGAAACTTGTTTTTTTTCTCTTGAGTCGACATTCCTTTTTTAATGAATTTCCCCGCGTGGTAGTTAGCAAAGTCGGCGAACCACGGGGTACTTTGGTCTTTGGAAGTTACACAATAAAGTCTCTAAAGGAAAAAGTTCGGTTTCTCTTTTGGATCAAAGACTTTGTAAGGGTTTTCAAGACGAGAGAGAGTGACCTGTGCATGTTTTCAGCTCCACTTAGTATCGAACATTAAAATCCAAATTTTGAAGAAGTAAGACCCAGGAAGCAATCTTGCTTTGGCGTCTTTATTGTTGTAGAGGTATCTTTCAAAGCGGAGGTGGTCCTGTATAAACAATATTTTGTTCATGATTAGATATGATCGAAACTTCTCGAAAGCATAAACTACTGCAAGCATCTCCTTTTCGGTTGTTGTGTAATTCGTTTCTGCTTCAGTCATCGTCTTACTTGCGTAATGAATTGGTCGGAAATGCTTCTCAATTCTTTGCCCTAAGACCGCACCTATTGCATAATCACTTGCATCGCACATGATTTCAAAAGTTGTCCCAATTTGGAGCAATGAGAATTGGAGCTTCGGTCAATTTCTTTTTCAATGTTTGAAAGGCTAGAATGCAATCTTCTAAAAAAATGAATGGAGTGTTTTTCTCTAAAAGATGGGTCATGGGTCGAGAAATTTTAGAAAAGTCTTTGATAAATCTTCGTAGGAAATCCGCATTGCCCGAGAACCTTCGATTCCTTTGACGGTTGTCGGGTGAGGAAGCTTAGAAATAACATCAACTTTAGCTTTATCGACTTCAATTCCTTTTCTAGAGATCTTATGTCCTAAAACAATGCCTTCTTTAACCATGAAATGGCTCTTTTCCAATTTTGTGCTAATTTGGTGTCTCACACATTTAAGCATTCGAACAAAATGGCAAGACGTGAGGAAAAGAATTCCAAAAACTGAAAATCGTCATAAAAACTTCCATCGTATCTCTATCATATGTGAAAAATGGGCCATATACAAACGTGGGAAGTTCGGGTGATTGCACAAACGAATGCATACGAGGTCGCGAAAGTTCGTATGGGCCGTGAAAGTAGTTTTTTCTTGATCTTTAGTTCAATGGGAATTGAAAATACCCAGAAAAAACATTAAGAAACAATAAAAATCGTTTAGGCTAATCGCTCTAATCATTTTGGTCCAATGAAAGGTAACGGAAAATGGGTCTTTACAAGTTGCTTCGTTTAACTTTCCGATAATCGATACAAACTCTCCATCCGTGACTAATCTTGTAGCACCAGCTCATTTTTCTTCGTTTGTGATAACGTATACACTTTTTTTAGGGAACACACTGGATGGACAAACCATGGACTATCCGAGATTGGTTAAATCATTCCTGCGTCAAGAAGTTGTTTTACTTCTTTCTTGTTAACGTCATGGATTTTTAGGGTTAACCTCTTTGATGTTGGACTGAAGGTTTGTAATCATTTCTAAAAGGATTTTGTGTGAGCAAAAACTTGGTCTATGCCTCGAATGTCGAAAGTTTCAAGCAATTGCTTGCTTGCGGTTTTTCAAAACATTTAAGAGTGAGGTCTTTTCTTCTTGCTCAAATCTTTTGAATTATGACAGGAAGTTTGTTATTTTCTCTAAGAACGGCATACTCGAGATGCTGGAGGTAACTCTTTAAGCTCGCCTTCTGGAATTTATTTTTGGGTTTCATATGAAGTAGAATATTCGAGAAGACATCTTTGCGTTCAGCGACTTTGAGATCTTTTGATTTTCTGGAAGTAATACTTGGTTTTGTAGAGAGGTAATTGTTCACTTTTTAGGAGTGCCTCGAGATTGAGAATGTCACCCTCGGATATAGTAGTAGCATTGAAAAACTGGGTGAAACTGGTTATCATCGATTGCTATAAAAGCTTCTTCAAAAAACATTTTTAAAAAACTAAAAAAAAACAAATATTTTACTATTATAATAAAAAAAAATAAATTTTACAATAAAATTTTTTTCTTTTTCAAAAATACTTTTTAATTTTTGGCTTCTTCAAAGTGTAGTAGAAATCACTTTCACCAAAACGGAGTATGCGTAGGAGATAGTAGAAACAATCGATCAAAATTGGAGAGGAATTGTTGTAAGAAACGGGAATCGGAAAATCCAAGTACTTCTTGTGAGTACTCTTCACAAGTAGCAGCGATTAGATCAACTTTTCTTCAATGATTCTGGATTGTCTGTAGGAAAATGTGAGGAGCATCACCAATTTAAGGGTTAAGGGATTGATCAATCATTCCTAAGATAATCTCTCCTATAAACATCGTTAAAGCATGAGCCGTCTAAGAAAAGGTCGCTCCGGAGTATTTAGGTACCGAGGATCGGCTATAAATCTAGACAAGCGAAATCGGCGGAAGTAAAATTTCACCTACTTTGACAAAACTTTTTCAGCTACACCGGTTGGTTTGGAAATTGGAACGGTCAGCTAACTGAATTTCCCGCCAAATTTCCCACAACCCAATCCCGAATTTTTACTACACCCCGCTCCTTTTTAAGCCCTCAATCCGGTTCATACACTCTCCCCACTCACAAACAAACACGTGGCAACACATGATTGGTCCGAACACCTCACTAAACCCATCAAACGGCCACAATCATCTCGCAAATAATCAAGGGTTGAGATTCAATGGATCACTCTAGAATTCTTTCCCTCCTCTTCACTACTCCTCTATAAATAGAAGGCTAGGACATCATTTTTTCAGTAGTAGTTTTAGTTTAAAAATTTTCTCTTTGTAATTTTTCAATTTTCAAGCAATTTACTTTCCAAGTTTAGCAAAAAGCTCTAAAGCATTTGTACTCTTTCCTTCTAGTCTTGTACCTTTTAATTCAAGTAATACAATTCAGTTTGCAAGACTTTTTGTCTTTTAAGTTTCAATTCTAAGTCGAATTTATCAAATAAGCTCTAAATAAGCTCGTTTGAGCTTATTGCTTTTAAAAAGCTCAATTGTAGTTAAACTTTGTTTTTAAGCACTTATTCCATCATTCTAATCACTTATAATCATACAGCATGATCACTTAAATAATTTGAGGTAATTTTCAAGGTTCAAGGAAGAAATAAGCTAGTTATAGCTTATTAAGCTTCTAAGTTGGTTTAGAGGCTAAGGTAGCCGTTAGGGATTGAATTAAGGCTACTCATTCAGATAGAGTAGCCTAAGTATCCTGAGACTACAAAATAAAGGTTTCATCATTTTTATTTCATTACAGCTTAATTTCAGTATATCATTTGCTTATTAGCTTTTCATTTGAGTTCATAAATGTTTGACTAAGCTTGATTAGTGTTTTTCTCATTCTGTTTTGAGTTTTGATAGTTTAGTTATCAATAGATCTTTCATTTTTAAAAAATTCTGTCCAACATAGTGTATAAGCTACATAGAGAAACTTGCTTAATTTCTCAAATAAGCTGTGCATTTTAGTTTTCAATCAGCTCTAATAATCCAACATAAATAGAAGTAGCTAAAAAGTTTAGGTTGTTTTAGTTTTAATATAGACTTTAAATTCAATTTTATGTTGACAGCAAATCTTAAGGTGTGTTTGGTTTAAGCATGGTTTGACTCTTAAAGTCAACTACACTCTATAAAAACTTCTCATTCAGTTGAGTTAGGACATATAACAAGGATTTAAGCAAGTTTTAAAGGTTAGGATCTAGTTTTAAAAAAGTTAGAGTTTAAAAAGCTTCTTATTGCACCAGGGCATATTTCAGTAATAAGAATTTTAGATTTAAGGATTTTTATAAGCAATTTAAGGTTCAAGGTTATGCTGTGCTCACTTAGTGCATTTAGTTAAGAGTTAGTTTGAAAATTCTAGCTTATATTCCTGTTCCTTGCACATTGCATCAGCAACAGCAATGCATCAGCAATGCATCAGCATATCAGCTTAAGGAGTTAGCTTTTTACTCTTTGAAATTTCTCATTTCCTTTTAGAGTTTTACAAATCCTTTTAGCTAGGTTGATTAGAGTAAGCTAGGTTAGTTTATTTTCAAAATCTCAGCACCTAAGGTCCAAAAATAAGCTTGTTAGCTTATTAGAAAAAAGCTAAAAAACAGTTTCATCAAAACTTGCAATTTTTCATCTTAATTTTCTTTCTAGTTTTGTTAAGCATAGGTTAATTTTAGTTCAAATCTTCTTAATGCACATCTTAAGCTTCAATAAGCCTCTTTTAGTTTTAGCTTTCATCAAGTTTTAAGCTCTTTATAAGCAAAAATCCTAAAAAGTCCTCAAATAGCTACTTTCTGTGAACAGCCTTTAGATGCTTATTTTGTAGCTTATTCTTTGGTTAAAAGTTGAAAGAGCTTTTATTAAAGTTGTTAGGATTAAGCTGTTAAGCAACTTTGTAGTTTTAAGTTTTGTCTGAAAATCATTTTTTAAATAAGCAAAATAAGCTGAAATCGTAGGGTCTATTTCGTACATAGTTGATAGTATAGGGTTAGTCGTTTACACTGCAGTGTAAATTTCATAAGTTTGCCCGCCTACCCTTGACTTTCACTTTACCAAGTTTGCACCCTGTCTTTTCTAGAATAATAAATAGAATTTAATTTTTAGTAATTAGTTTTTATAAAATTAGGGTTTTTAGTTTAATTGATAAAATTAGGGTTTAATTGAGTACTAAAAATTAGGGCTTTTGTTTCTATTAATTTTCTGCACATTTTTAGAGTTTAAAAACCATTTTTCTATATTTTTCTCATTAAATTTGTATTTTCTAGAAATTAAAATAGAACTTAGATAATTACTTTTTCCTAAAAAAATCATAAAAAATAGAAAAGTAGTTGAAAATTTTGATTCTTTTTGCATTAATTTTCATTTTAAATTTGTGATTTTTAGGAATAAAATTTATTAAAAGTTGTGTTTTAGATTTTTTTTACTTTTTATATTTTTTAATTTTTTTGGATTTTTGGATTTATGACAAAAATTTAACTTTCGAGGACGAAAGGATCTTCAAACCAAATTCACAAACTCGAAACGAAGGAATCGCTTACACAAGTCCCCGGCAACGGCGCCAAAAACTGATTCGTAGTTTTATACACGTAAAATATAATATAAAATAATATAATCCCGAGAGTAATTAAGAAAGTTACCAAGTTACCTTGATAAAATTCACTCTCAAAAATATATATAATATAATATATAATACGTATATTAGACCGGGCAAGTATGATCACCCGGGTCGTTTCCCCAATGACTAGTGCAATGGAAACCTCGATCTCGTTCGGAATGATTGATTTGAATAAGAAAAGAGATATTTTTGAATTTTTTGATTAAACTACAAATTTAATAACAAGAATTGAAAAACAATTAACTAGCACGAAAATTAAATGCACAAAACGTATTAAATGCAAGCTAAAACTGAAATCTAAAATCTAAAACACAACTTTTAATAAATTTTATTCCTAAAAATCACAAATTTAAAATGAAAATTTAAGGAAAAAGAATTAGAATTTTTTATGTATTTTTCTATTTTTTATGATTTATCTAAGAAAAAGTAATCACTAAAATCTATTTAAATTTCTAGAAAATACAAATTTAATTGGAAAAATATAGAAAAATGGTTTTTATAAACTTCAAAGGTGCAGAAAATTAATAGAAACAAAAGCCCTAATTTTTATTACTCAATTAAACCCTAATTTTATCAATTAAACTAAAAACCCTAATTTTATAAAAACTATTTACTAAAATATAAAACTATTTTGTTATTATAAAAAAGACAGGGTAAGAAATGTAATAAAGGAAAGAACAGGGTAGGCGGGGTAAGTATAGAAAATTTACACTGAAGAAGAAACGGGTAACCCCACACTTTAAGAAAAGTACCAACTAGACCCTACGATTTCAGCTTATTTTGCTTAATGAAAAAGTGAAATTTAGCAAAAACTCAAAACTACAAAGTTGGTAACCAGCTTATTCCCTACAACTTTAATAAAGACACTTTGAACTTTTAACCAAAGAATAAGCTACAAAATAAGCATCTAAAGGCTGTTCACAGAAAGTAGCTATTTGAGAACTTTTTAGGATTTTTGCTTATAAAGAGCTTAAAACTTGATGAAAATTAAAACTAAAAGAGGCTTATTCTAGATTAAGATGTGTATCAAAGGAATCTAAACTAATAATAACCTGTGTTTAACAAATTTAAAAAGGAAATTATGCTGAAAAATTGCAAGTTTTGATGAAACTGTTTTTTAGCTTTTTTCTCATAAGCTAACAAGCTTATTTTTGGACCTTAAGTACTGAGATTTTGAAAATAAACTAACCTAGCTTACTCTAATCAACCTAGCTAAAAGGATTTGTAAAACTCTAAAAGGAAATGAGAAATTTCAAAGTGAAAAAGCTAACTCATAAACTGATATGCTATTGCTGTCACTTGATGTTGCTGGTGCAGTTGGCAAGGAACAGGGATACAAGCTAGAATGGTCAAACTAACACTTAACTAAATGCACTAAGTGAGCACAGCATAACCTTGAACCTTAAATTGCTTATAAAAATCCTTAAATCTAAAATTCTTATTACTGAAATATGCCCTGGTGCAATAAGAAGCTTTTTAAACTCTAACTTTTTTAAAACTAGATCCTAACCTTTAAAACTTGCTTAAATCCTTGTTATATGTCCTAACTCAACTGAATGAGAAGTTTTTATAGAGTGTAGTTGACTTTAAGAGTCAAACCATGCTTAAACCAAACACACCTTAAAATTTGCTGTCAACATAGAATTGAATTTAAAATCTATATTAAAACTAAAACAACCTAAACTTTTTAGCTACTTCTATTTGTGCTGGATTATTAGAGCTGATTATGCTATGAGAAAACTAGCTTATTTATGAAAATAAGCTAGTTTCTCTATGAAGCTTAGCCTACTACTATGACAGAATTTTAGAAAAGAAAACTAAAATTGATTAAGACTAAAACAACATTAAGCAATAACATCTATAAACTCATTAAGCTAAATGATACTGGATTAATCATGAAAATTCAAAAGGAATAAGCTGTTTGCAATAAGCTATGAAATGATTAAAAGGAAATGTAGCAAGTTAAACCTGGATTTTGTAGAATCTTCACATTCAAACTATCCAAGAGTAGAAGTTTAAATGTTCCTAAATGGCACCTTGCCTCTAAACCATAAGAATCACAATAAGCTAAATTTTAGCTTATTTCTCCTTTAAGCCTCAAAAATGAACTCAAGTAACTCAAGTGATCATGATTAGATGTAATTAGGTAAAAATGATTAAATGAAAGCTTAATGAACAAAGTTGAACTAAAATTGAGCTTATGAGAATCAATAAGCTCACACTAGCTTATTTAGAGCTTATTGATCAAAAACGTATTGGAATTGAAATCAAAGAACACAAACACTTTTAAAATAGATTGATATTACTAGAATTGACAAGTACAAGTTTAGAAGGAAGAGTACAAGAGCTTAAAAGCTTAATTGCTTGAAGTAAAAGAGAATTGCTTAAAAACGGGAAATTACAAGGTAAAAGTTTAAAACAAAAATTTAACAACTGAGTATATTAATCTTAAAGCAACTTAATTAAATTTTATACTAGGAAAAGGAAAAACAGGGTGTAATATGGTGTGTTTCTTTCGGGCTTGCTCTCTTGCCTTTTATACAAGCTCTCAGCCTTCACTTGGTCTTGGGAAGAGCTTGTTGTGAGTGTACAAAGCAATCCCAGCAATCCTAGCCTTCCTTGGTCTTTGTACACCATCTCAGCCATTGATGGGGTCTCGGGTTGAGTGATTGTCAAGTGGGCATGGGTTATAGTGGCAGGGTAAGTGGGGAAAGGGTGAGGGGTGAGCTGTGAGTGTACTAGGGATAGTGGTTTTGGCTTGAAACCGTGGGGAAGGGTAGTTTGAGTTTTGGCGGGTAAGGGGAAGGACAGTTATGGTTAGCAGGGTTTAAAAGGGAAGAATGAAAAAGATGCAAGAGTGGTCCTTGAACTTTGGTTCTCTTTTTATTTCTTTTTAAACCCTTTTTTAGTTATAACCGAGTTTGGGAAATGGCAGCTTAAGTCCCT
>BQNB010060163.1:9670-33134 GCA_026074375.1 Tanacetum coccineum
AGATCAAAATCATAAAATTGTCCTACAGAAAACAGATTGTGTCTCAGTCCTTCCACATAATATACCCTGGAGATCACACTGTCACCAATCACGTAATCTCCATAACCCATGATAGCACCAAAGTGGTCATTCCCGAATCTAACTATCCTAATGAACTTTTTCACAAAATTCATGATCCGTGAGTGATCCCCCATCATATGTTTTGAACAGCCTGAGTCCAAATACCAAATGATGATCTGTACGTCCTGCATTTGAAAACAGACGAAGATAGAGAGTTTGGAAAGTTAGATCCCCAATTTTGGTTCGGTTCCGTGGGTTAGCATAAGCAATAGCAGACACTATGTTGGATTTAGTGAGCCTAGTTAAAGGGCACTATTCTCCTAAAGTAAATGTCTTCCTGTGGGCATCCATTGATAACCTACAATGGTAAGTATTTTGTCTGTTAGTTTCCAGACTTGCTTGACTTGCTTAGGTTTCCAAACTTGCTTAACTTTACGTACAACATTTTTAACAAAGGGGGATGCATTCACAGAGTGCAAATAGGTAACCACACACATATCATGATTTGCAGAAATTAAGCATTTGTTACATGTTTGGCAAACAGAATGAGAATTCGAATTAATTACAGTACGCTTAGAGCTAATACTAGAATCAACACAATTTGTGGTTTTTAGACTAGACTTAATTGTCCTAGGGTGTTCTTATACTTTCTTCATGTTGACACTCTTAGCCGGCAAGATCCTATTTTTCTTGGTGTTGCTCCTAGGCTGTGATCCGCTAGCATCAGTGCAACTGTTTACTCTTGTAGAAGGAGGCACAGGGACATTAGTCTTCTAAAAGTTCAGTTGCTCTACATGTTTGTGTGTGTTACTATTTGACATTGCACATTGGTCCTTAAAAGTAATTTGCTATTTCTTAGGTAAAGGGGTAGCTGCATGCTCTTTATCTCGATGGTGGAAGTCTTTCGGACAAGTGCCAATCACATATTTTAATATCTTCTGAGAGTGTTTAGTGTAAAGGCAAGCAAACGCAAGTGATCTATCTAGTGGTCTTTTAACTTTTGCTTCCTCTATTATCTCGCAAATAGTTTCAACACTTTCCTTAAGATGCTTGAGATAATCTAGATGAACTTTCCTATTTTTTCTATTGTGAGGGAGAATTGGTTCACATCTATGGCATACTTACCAGGTGCAAGAACTCTTGGTTTTACAGGAGTAGTAGTGACACATTTCATTTTATTAAGTATTTGGACCTTTAGATTCTCGTTCACAGTTAACAGGGCAGTTGTCTGTTCTATATGCTTATCATGCGTGATCTTAATAGAATCATACAATTCCTTGTAATGCTGCTTAATCTTTCTATTTTTTGCCCTAAAAAGCTCATTTTGTTCTTCAAGAACATTGACTTTTTGGTTAATTGAGTGATCTAAAAATCTAAGGCCCTAAAGTCAAGTGTACGGTCTGCTTCACTACGGGTCTCTTTCAATTGAGAGATTTGCATTCTTAATTTTTTGATGGCGTTGTCTTTTCCTTGAATGGAAGCTTTCATTTTTGCGATTTTGAAGACTGAATCAAAATCAGGAGCATCTCGAGCAGGTGGAGATGTGTTATTTCCAAAACTTTCTTTAAGGTTTTGATACTTTAACTGCAGATTTAAGTGATTTGCCTCAAGATTGGAAAAACATTTTACTAATTCATTATGATTATCCTTTTGAACCTTATCACGTAATTTAGAAAGCTCTGCTTCAAGTACTAGACAACTTGCTTAAACTACAGTGTGGTCATCATGCATTTCAGTAAATCTAGAAACATTGAGCTCAAAATTTGTTGCAATATAAAACACTTCTTTGGACAAGCAATCAGCAATTAAATTATCATTTGCAATAAGAAGATTCTTCCGCTCAATCTCATCATGCTTCCTATCTACAATGTTTTGGTCAACCTCAACTTCCAACTCTTTAAAAATCTCTTTCATTTCTTTAATTTTCTTTAAGTATTTTGAAAAATGGAATGACCTCGGTGAGATAACATTCCTTGGTTTGTTCAAAACCCATTTCCCCTTCAGTGAGCCCCGTTGGTGTAATTCTCTTTTTACATGTTTTCTCAAATTCAGAAAAAAGTTGTGTAAGTGTAAAAATGTTAATTTTCACTTGACTTTTTGTTGGAAGCATCCTGGGGACAAGCGTTGTAGGTGTATTTGGAGGATACACCATCAATGCTTTGATTGGTCTTGAGGCTGTGGTCTGCTCTTTGAGAGCTTCTGCTTTCATCTTGATGATATCTTGTGTAACACCCCCATTTTTACATATAACAACGAAAGCTAATCTAGGGTATTACTTCATGAATCACATGCACAATCATAGAAAACGACTCAAAAGAGACGTTTTTAAAAGATACATTATCATTCATTTAAAATCATAGTTTTACAAAGGCAGGTCCCAAAATCTAGAAACATAAAATGTGAATGATAACATGTTTTAGCCATCTTCAAGTCCATGCCACTCCATGCCATAAGTTGCTCATTTACCTGAGATAAACATGCATAAAAAGGGTCAACACAAAGTTTGAGTGAAATTCATAGGTTTGAAATGTAATAGTTGAATATAAGTTATCATAATGGAAATATTGGCATTGCAGGGACAATTATCATGGAGATCGGTATTATTATGGAGAACAGTATTATCATGGAAAATAATTGAATGCAAGTTATCATAATGGTTATAATTTTAACGAATACAATTATTATGAAAAATAGGGTAACATTATTATTGCATCTAAGCTCATGACACCAATACGTTAACAGGGAAGATCACCGTAGTGATATTGGTTAGGGACAGATGTCCCTGTGGAAAAGATAACTTGCCAAGGTTAACTATTAGGAAAAATACAATGCGTTTGGCTACCCCAAGCATGGGTATACAAACAAGAGCTGTGACCCCCAATAGATCTATTCACAATATTCGCGTTTACTCACAATGCAAGTAATTAATGGTTCATGATATGGAAATAATGGCACTGGAAGCTACTTAGGCAATAATATATCTGGATAGCATACAGTTGGAAAAACACTTGCATTTATGGTTTATATCAGGTATCACAAGTTTATAAAGTATTCAAAAAAATTGAAATATGAGGTTATGAATTCATTAAGTCTTTGAAAAGTAATCACATTGTTATAAGATAAACGAGTATGTAAAAGAGTTTGTAACAAGCATGTATCCCCCTTGCGGATTTATAAAACATGTAAATAAGTAAAGGCGAGGTTATGAACTTCACTAAGTCTTTGAAAAGCAATCACATTATCATAACATAAACGAGTATGTAAAAGAGTTTGTAACAAGCATGTATCCCCCTCGCGGGTTTATAAAACATGTAAATAAGTAAAGGCGAGGTTATGAACTTCACCTTAGCAGTTATAGGGAAATTTGATAGCAAAGGTATATGAGATGAAAGTAACGGCTTCGTCAAACGCAACCTGGGATAATATGTCAAGTCTTAGTTTGATTGAATTATTATGGAGTATTGTATCACCGTTCGGGCCGTCATAATTCAAAGGTCATTCAATAAACATTTGAGGAGCTAGGAAACTTTAAATCGTAAACCCAACAACTTAGTCAGAACGTAATACCAAGATGAAATCCCTTAATATGAAGCTCCCTAGTATTGTGGTATGATATAATTGGTTTTAAGCGTTTTGCTCAATAACTGAAAATGTTAAGCACGTCAAGCGTTAATTAAAGTTATGTTTTGTAAGGTTTTGAATACATTTTTATACTTTTTCAAAATGTTACATTTTAGACCCTTGAGAATGAAAAATGGCAAAATATACCCTTGGAGTTTGCACTTTTACGAGTTTGGTCCTTCTAGTTTAAAAGATGTACAAAGTAAACCTTGCACTTTGTAAAGTGACATAATAGACCCCTATAGTTATAACTTTGATAAAATGACATATTCAGCCCTTCTATTAATTTCAGAAAGTTACGATATATACCCATTATGGAATACTTTTGCAAAACAAGTCCAAAATGTCATGCAAGCTTATTTTAAGTTTCTAATTGATATTAGAAGGTTATAGCTTGTTAATATAAGCTAAAATATGAAGGTTTAACATAACGAAAGTTTAAAATAATGATTCGTTAAGCTAGGAAGCAAAACGGGTCAACTTAGGGTTTCAAAACGTAAACGCGCGGTTTTAAGTTCAAATTCCTTCAAGACTTGATAAAGTTGTTATATTAACATTAGTTAAGCATGTTAGGATAGATTATAACAATATTTAACCATTATAACATTTAGTTTTAAGAAAAACATTAAATTAGGGTTTCGGGTGTACGGTTTTGGATCAAAATGGAAAATGAGTATGAATTGAGTTATAAAACTTTAACAAGAGTATATTTAGGATCATATGAATATTATAAGAGTGTAGCAGCAGGTATGAAGATCATAGAACCTGGGTTTGAGCTTATAGCTTGGAAAAGGGTCAAAATCGAGACTTTTAGCTTCGTACGCCTAAATAACGACTCTAGGGCTTCTTTTCTTGGTTTCTTTTGCTTCTCTTCTGATCTTGAGACTTTTTAGGACCTATTAGGATCTTCTTAGAGCAAAGTATTGCTGCTATAATGGGTTATAGAAAGAATAAGTGGGGGATGAGTTGAAATGAAAGGTTTAGAGTCCTATTTATAGCCGAATGGCTCCTTGGTGACCAAAGGAGCTTATATATCTGGTTAGGACACATATGAGAGCTAAAGGGTGATGTGGAGAGGCTATGTGATAAGGATTAAGGTCTAGAGGTGGTAGGATTGCAAGGTGGAAGTGGTTTTGGTACTTCTGGTGTCGCGGCTGAAATGAGCCAACAAGGGGGAGATGTGGCCTCTTTTCTAGCCAATAAATGGTTAAAGTAGCTTGGTAAGCTGCTATGGAGCATATAGGTGCTTGTCATTAAGGTGCTAAAGTGCAAAGGAAAGCTTAAAATGGGTTATTTTGCAAGAAAAGGGTTCACAGGTTCAAGTGAAGTGGGTTAGGGCACAGTTTGAGTTTTTGAGCTTATAATTCGTGTACATTGATGATGTAATGATAGATTAATGTTTTTAGGACTTGTATTAAGGGTTTACAATAGTATTTGGTTTGTGGTTCGGGTTTAAAATGGGTGAAAACGAGTAAACGGGTCCAAAGTCAAATTAGGGCACGTTTAGGGTTTCTTGGATTTATTTCGTGTATACTTGCAATGAAATGATGAAATAATGATTGAATATGATTGGTAATGTTGTAAATTAAGTTATTACAACTTATTTTAGTGTTGGTGGATGTTTAAAATGGATAAATATCGAGAAACGGGTCATGGTTTAGTATTTTGCTCGGGTTAGGGTTTCTAGGTTTCATTTTATGAAATCTTATGAAATAAGGATGATTATAGAATGTAAATGAAGAATATGACTTGTTTGTAACTTGTACTTGATGGATTATATAAGATTCCTTGGGAAAACAGAGGTAAAACGGCTATTTGAATATCGTGCATTAATGACTTGTACATTATGCTTTAAAGGACTTGTACCTTATTTTGGAGGGAAAGTATATTCAAATGAGATGTTATATGACTTGTATATATGCTTTAGTAGCTTGTAAATTCGCTTTAGATATTAACCTTTCATGGAATTAGCGTTTAGAGGTATACGATAACGGTTTAAAGCCTGTTTTGATATAATGTTGCGAATGGTACATTATATGAGTAATGTACTTTGTAATAATGATATTAAGATATTGACTTGACATGTTATGATGTTTGCTTGACATATATGAAGATAGGATTGCCATAGGTAGGTTGCGTGAGCTTGTCTACTTTAGTTATGCAAGTTACATTGCATATTGAGATATTGGTAATGCAAGTAATGTAATAAAGCGAAAAATTTCCCCGTACAATTGTGATCATAATAAAATAGGTTGATTTTGCATTTGATGAAAATTCTGGGTTGTTATAGTCTCCACCCCTTACAGAAATCTCGTCTCGAGATTTAGTCAAAATGCCGGAGAGATGTCAAGGAATGATTATGAATTTTGTAAGAGAGTTGCTAATCATGTGGGATACAGATTTGGAAATGAACAGATGATAAAGGTAATAATGATAATGATAAGTGAAGAAAAGGAATTATTTGTACAAACGGATTAAAAGAAACTTGTTTGTACGTATGCTATATACTTAAGCCTACTTATTTATAATTTGTCACTTACAAAGAGAAGCGTCCAAATCCTTGTAACTGAGAATTTATAAATTCATAGTTCGGAGATTTATAATTTCCTTATTCAAATGAAGAAGCGTCCTAATTCATTTCAATAAGATGATCATAAATCGTCTTACCTAAGCATAAAACATGATATCAAAACGGTAATGTACAGAAATGATATGATCATGAAAGGTAAGAAAAATATGGAGATATTAATTGTACTGACGCCCATATAGTCGAGGATGATAATTTATGTTTCAAAGTTATGAGGAGAGTATTCAGAGTTAAACATAATGGAATTAATGGAATTGACAAATGATGTCGAGTTTTGATATCACCAGATAACAAGATGTAACGGAATCATCACTTTATTATTTCATGGATAACTTTACATATGAAACTTTAAAAGAGCTGATACTTATGCTACGTGTCTCGTGGTAGGATTCTAGATAAAAGCAACAAACGACAAGGATTGTAGTTTGATGCTTGGGGTTTTCAGACTGAAGAAAATTCTGATGAATTTGAATATCCTCGAGAGTTGTTTCTAGGGTAGAAATCCTAAAGTGAACAAAAGCAAGCTTGTCTCTAAGTATGCTTTCCTGTGGTCTTGTTGTTTGCTTTTGAGCACTGATTCGCATAATGTCATTTCTTTCCACAAGCATTATAAGTTATGGATATTGATTGTAGGTTGTTTCTAGTGGTTGGTCTTTTGAATCTGCAATTCTTGGTCAGATGACCTACCCTGTTGTAAGTCCGACACTTGACAGTGCAGGGTCCTATGTGATGCAGGGTGCACCTTTTACACAAGGGACGATTCCCAGTATACCCATTGGTGGCAACATAAGTCCTGAAGATTTCTTGCCTTCTATTCTGCTGTTGGTGGTAATCATTGTTACGGTTGTTGTTGTTGTTGTTATAGTTATTCTGATAGTTGTTGTTGTTGATGATGTTTCTCTTATCCTCAAGCTTTCGTTTGTGATTATTGGTTTCTTGCACAGAATCAAGCTTTATTATCTGATCCAGTAATCTCTGGGCTATGTTGGTGGCTTCCTCTAAAGTTTGAGGCTTCGAGGCAGTAACATTTTCTTCAATACTTCTGGGTAATCCACTGATGAAGACTTCCATAAGTTTCTCGGTGTTAGGTAGCATGTTTGGGCATAAGACGGCTAATTCCTGGAATCTCCTAATGTAAGTCTTAAGATCATTTACTTTTACAACCAAGTTGTAAAATTCGTCTATCTTCTTGACTTCAGTTCGAGGTCAATACTTATTGGTTAAAAGCCTTTTCAATTCGGTCTAAGTGATTTGATTGGCTTGATTTATTCCAATAGGTTGAGCGTATGTATTCCACCAGGACAAGGCATCATCGGTTAAAGTACCGGTAACAAATGTCACTTTGTTTTCCTTGGCACAGTTGCTACGAGAAAATACCGATTCAGTCCGCTTAAACCAGCGAATGAGGTCAACTGCTCCTTCCATACCATTGAAGTAGAAAGTTTGATAGCTAACGAACTCTTTATAGTTTCCCATTTTTACTACAGGAGTTCCAGTAGGTCCAGTGTTCCTGTTGGGATTACCAGATTTGTTGGATGGTAGCCAAAGTTATGGCTGGTGTTTCAGATGTTGACGTCCTTTTGAGAGGCATTCTATCAACACAAGATAACGCGTAGTAAGAATAACATCACAAGTTTTGAAAGGTAATACTTAAAAGAAAATGTGATGCTAAAAATGCTTAAAGAGTAATGCTTATTTTTGAATTTTAAGCACTTATAAGCATCTAGAGGTTATGGTATGATTCATAATGATGGAGACAGAGATAATGATGCATATGATGATGACAGGGATGATGATGAAAGAGATATAAGTTGGTATTTATGAAACAACAAGGTAACGGGATTTTCCTTTGTATTAAGAACAACTTGTCTTAGTACTGTACATAGTTAAGATTTGACAAGTGTTTTTATTTATACCACACATTCCGTGGCTAGGATAAAGCTATAACTAGTTTGTTGATTTTGAGCAGGTAGATGACATCCTAAAGATCCTCCTGATCTGTTTGGTGACGAGCTTGGATTTCCTCAATGATTTGTTCAAGATTGGAAATTTTGTAGTGAGTAAAGGCAATCTTATCTCTTTGCCCTAATTGTTTCCTTTAAAGTTTGATAATCTGAGAACGGACTTTCTCAAGTTCAATCTTTAGCTTGTTATCTTCTTCCATTTTCCAATGCGGAGAAAAGAGAGTTCTTCTAAGTAATTCAAAATATCTTCGATTTGTTCCTCATGATGCTTCAGATGTATCTTAATTGAACTTTTTCCTATCTTAAATATCTGAGGTGGGGTAGGAGTATAAACTGAGAAAGATGGTGATACCAAATTATAGGTTTGATTCCAAAATGAATTAGATAACATAGTTAAGGAAGAAGATGAGGGATGGATCTTAGGTGGTAATAGTTCTTCAGGAACAAAGAAATATCAGGGATCAAATAGTAGTGATGGTGGTAATACCGGAGATGGAGTCAAAATAGCTGGTGGAGTAATAGGATCTGGTGGTGAAATAGGTGATTCTTAGCATAAAATGCTTGTACGTCCTTTTAAACATGGATTTATTGTAGAAAGGTGAGAATACTGGTGGGATCATATTATCTTTAGAGTTTTCGAGGGAGAGTTAAAAGAACTGCTTCCCGATGAAGCTGGGAAATAATCTGATGAGACTAAAGTATAGTTAAGAATATTCATAGAGGAAAAAGCATCCTCAATATCGGAAGTAGAGTGGTTGGGAGAAGACATCTGTTAACAACCCAATTGTAAATAACATAAGTTATTTATGGTATAATATAGTATAATAGGTTAATGTATCTTTAATATGATCCGGAATGTCGTGGCACGGGAGGTACTTTGATGGCTAGTAAAAAGATATGTAGTTTAGTTAAGGTTTGACCTTGTTCTCTATTACCATGGTGCTGATACAATCTGTAAACCCCTATTTTTAAATATAGAGTGGAAGTAATCGGGGTATTACTTCATGGATACAACAATCATAATCATAGAAAACGACTCAAAAGAGACGTTTGTTAAAAGATACGTTATCATTCATTTTAAAAAATCAGAGTCTTACAAAGGCAGGTCCAAAATCTAGTTCATTACAATGTGAATGATAACAATTTTTTAGCCATCTTGAAGTCCGGCACTCAGTGCCATAAGTTGCTCAATTACCTGAGATAAACATGCTAAAAAAATCAACACAATGGTTGAGTGAAATTCATAGGTTTAAAATGTAATAGTTTGAATACAAGTCATCATAAGTAATTGTTATAAAAGCAGTGTCATAGTAATGTGTTATAGTGTGGTATTGGGTTACGTTGTTATACACCCGTTATTTGTAATAATTATAATGAATACAATTATCATGGGATAATGGTATTGCATGTATAATGTTATGGTATAATTTCGTTATTGTCTCGTCTAAGCTCATGGCACACAAACTGACTAGTGTACATATATACCCAAATTGATGTGATATATATATTATATATTGTATATATATATATATACTATATTATATATATATAGAGAGGAGAGAGAGAGAGAGAGAGAGAGAGAATGAGAAGAAGATTGATGGCCCCAGTGTAGGTATTGCATATACCTATGAAATTCAAATATAGTTTTTTGGGTACCTTTCGGCTAACACAACAGGATTCGTTCAATTGTAGATCTATCCACAAATATTCGCGTTCACCGTAAGTGATAAATGGTGCATGATAATAAGGATTTTGCATAAGTACTTAGAATTATTTTTAAGGTATATTAGGCTAGCATATAATTAGAAACACTTGTAATTCATAATTTATGAAAGAGTTTGTAACAAGCATGTATCCCCCTCGCGGGTTTATAAAACATGTAAATAAGTAAAGGCGAGGTTATGAACTTCACTATATCGGTTTTAAGTACTTGTGTATATTAAAAACAATTGAGCATGTATCCCCCTCGCGGGTTTATAAAGCATTAAAGAGATTGAAAAGCGAGGCTATGAACTTCACCTGATAGGTAGGTGTAATAAATATTCCAAAATGAAAGCTGATGACCTTATCACAATCTTAACAGGGAAGGTTGATATAGCAAAATGATAGTAAATAGCCACGTCATGCAACCTGAGTAAATATGTCAAGTCTTAGGAAGATTGTACTCTAGAACTTTGGTTCAGAGAGTTATGAGTTTGATTGGAAAGTTTGGAATTATTGTATCACCGTTCGGGCCATCATAATTCAGAAGTCATTTAGTAAACGTTTAAGGAGCTAGGGCACTTTAAATCGTAAACCCAACAACTCAGTCAGAACGTAATACCAAGATGAAACCCCTTAATATGAAGCTCCCTAGTATTGTGGTACGATATAATCGGTTTTAAGCGTTTTGATCAATATCTGGAAATGTTAAGCACGTCAAGTGTTAATTAAAGTTATGTCTTGTAATGTTTTGAACATATTTTTATACTTTTTCAAAATGTTACATTTTAGACCCTTGAGAATGAAAAATGGCAAAATATACCCTTGGAGTTTGCACTTTTACGAGTTTGGTCCTTCAAGTTTAAAAGATATACAAAGTAAACCTTGCACTTTAAAAAGTGACATAATAGACCCCTATAGTTATAAATTTGATAAATGACATATTCAGCACTTTAGTTATACTTTTAGAAAGTTACTGATATTACCCCTGATGGAATACTTTGCAAAACATGTCCAATATGCATGCAAGCGAATTTTATGTTTCTAATTGATATTAGCAGGTTATAGCTTGTTAATATAAGCTAAAATATGAAGATTTAACATGACGAAAGTTTAAAATAACGATTCGTTAAGCTAGGAAGCAAAATCGCGGTCAATTAGTGGTTTCAAAACGCTAACGCTGCGTTTTAAGTTCAAATTCTTCATGACTTGTATAAAAGTTGTTTTATTCTACTTTATTTAAGCATGTTAGGATTATGTTGTAACAATATTTAAATTATAAACATTTAGTTTTAAGAATATAAACATAAAATTTGTTTCGGGTGTACGGTTGTGGATCATAATTTGGAAAATGATATGATTGTAAGTTATAAAACTTTAACAAGAGTATATTTTAGGATTTCATATGAACATTATAAGAGTGTACGAGAGTGTATGAAGTTCATATAACCTGGTTTGAGCTTATACTTGGAACACGGGTCAAAATCGGGACTTTTAGCTTATACGCTTAGAATAACAGGACTCCGGGACTTCTTTTTTTGGTTTCTTATTGCTTCTCTTCTGATCTTGAGACTTTTGGAACTTTTAGGATCTTTATTATTAGTAGCAAAGTCGTTGCTGCTATAATGGGTTTATAGAAAGAAGGAAGTGGGGGATGGGTGAAATGACGGTTTGAGTCCTATTTATAGTCGAATGGCTCCTTGGTGACCAAGGGAGCTTAGAGATCTGGTTAGGACACTATGAGGCTATGAGGTGATGTGGACGAGACTATGCGATGAGTTTAAGGTTCTAGAGGTTTGGTAGGTCTTGCAGGTGGATTAGTGGTTTTGGAACTTGTGGGTTGTTTCGCGGCTGAAATATAGCAACAAGGGGGAGATTGTGCGCTCTTTTTCTCGCCAATAAATGGTTAAAGTAGTTGGTAAGCTGCCATGGAGCTGAAGGTGCTTGTAATTGATGGTGATAATAGTGCAAAGGAAAGCTTAAATGGGTTATTTGCAAGGAAAGGGTTGTCACGGGTTCAAGTGAAGTGGTGTATAGGGCAAGGGTTGGTTTTTGTGCTATATTTCGTGTACATTGATGTATGTAATGAAAGATTATGTATTGTTAGGACTTGTATTAAGGGTTTACAACAGTATTTGGTTTGTGGTTCGGGTTTAAAATGGGTGAAAACGAGTAAACGGGTCCAAAGTCAAATTAGGGCACATTTAGGGTTTCTTGGATTTATTTCGTGTATACTTAGAATGAAATGATTGAATATGATTGGTAATGTTGTAAATTAAGTTATTACAACTTATTTGAGTGTTGGTGGAAGTTTAAAATGGATAAATATCGAGAAACGGGTCATGGTTTAGTATTTTGCTCGGGTTAGGGTTTCTAGGTTTCATTTCATGAAATCTTATTAAATGAGGATGATTATAGAATGTAAATGAATAATATGACTTGTTTGTAACTTGTACTTGATGGATTATACAAGATTCCTTGGGAAAACGGAGGTAAAACGGCTATTTGAATATCGTGCATTAATGACTTGTACATTATGCTTTAAAGGACTTGTACCTTATTTTGGAGGGAAAGTATATTCAAATGAGATGTTATATGACTTGTATATATGCTTTAGTAGCTTGTACATTCGCTTTAGATATTAATCTTTCATGGAATTAGGGTTTAGAGGTATACGATAACGGTTTAAAGCCCGTCTTGATATAACGTTACAAATGGTACATTATATGAGTAATGTACTTTGTAATATGATATTTAAGGATATTGATTGACATGTTTTGGATGTTTGCTTTGACATATTGAAGATAGGATTTGGATAGGTAGTTGTTGTGTAGCTCGTCTACTTTAGTTATGCAAAGTTACATTGCATATTGACGTATCGGCAATGCAAGGTAATGTTTTATAGCAAAAAAATTTCCCGTAGGTTTGTGTCATAATCAAAATAGGTTCGATTCTTGTATTCTTGATGAAATTCTTGGGTTGTTTAGTCTCACCTCTGTTCAGGATATCTCGTCCCGAGATTTAGTCGAAATGGGAGAGCATGTTAAGGAATGACTTACGAAGTTTGTAAGAGAGTTGTAATCATATGGGATACAGATTTGGAAGATGAACAGAAGATAGGTAATATGATAATGATAGTGAGAAAGGATTTTTTCTGTACAAAACAGATTGAAGAACTTGTTTTGTACGTATGCTATATACTTAAGCCTACTTATTTATAATTTTTCACTTACAAAGAGAAGCGTCTAAATCCTTGTAACTGAGAAGCTTTTGTATGATTCATAGTTTAGAGAGTTATAATTTCCATTATTCAAATCGAAGAAGTCGTCCTAATTTATTTTCAATAAGATGATCATAAATCGTCTTACCTAAGCATATAAACATGATATCAAAACGGCAATGTACAGAAATGATATGATCATGAAAGGTTAGAAAAATATGGAGATATTAATTGTACTGACGGCTCCTTATAGTTGAAGATGATACATTTATGTTTCAAAGTTTATGAGGGTTATTCAGAGTTGAACATAATGGAATTAATTAGAATTGACATATGATGTCGAGTTTTGATATCACCAGGAAACAAGATGTTACGGATCATACTTTTATTATTTCATGGATAAATTTAATATGAACTTTAAAAGAGTTTGAATACTTTTGCTACGTGTCTCGTGGGTAGGATTCTAGATAAAAAGCAACAAAACGACATGGATTGTAGTTTGATGTTGGGTTTTCTAGAATTTAGTTTCTAGGGATTAGAAACTCCTAAAGTGAAACAAAAGCAAGCTTGTCTCTAAGTATGTTTTCTTGTGGTCTTGTTGTATGCTTTTGAGCACTAATTCGCATAATGTCCTTTCTTTCCACAAGCATTACAAGTTATGGATACTGATTGTAGGTTGTTTCTAGTGGTTGGTCTTTTGTTTATGCAATTCTTGGTCAGATGACCTACCCTGTTGCAAGTCCGACACTTGACAGTGCAGGGTCCTATGTGATGCAGGGTGCACCTTTCACACAAGGGACGATTCCTAGAGTATTACATTAGTGGCAGATTAGTCTAAAGGTTTCTTGCCTTCTATTTTGCTGTTGGTGGTAATCATTGTTACGGTTGTTGATGTTGTTATAGTTATTTTGATAGTTGTTGTTGTTGATGATGTTTCTCTTATCCTCAAGCTTTCGTTTGTGATTATTGGTTTCTTGCACAGAATCACGCTTTATTATCTGATCCATTAATCTATGGGCTATGTTGGTGGCATTCCTCTAAACGTTTGAGGTCTTCGATGGCTAGTAAATAACTTTCTTCATTACTTCTAGGGAAATCCACTGATGAAGACTTATAGTTTGCATCGTGTGTTAGGTACTCATGTTTGGGATAAGACGGCTAATCTTGGATTCCCTCTATGTAAGTCTTTAAGATCATTTCATTTTACATACCAATCTAGTTGTAAATTCGTCTTCCATCTTCTTGACTTTCAATTCGAGGCAATCTCCCTATTGGTTAAGAGCCTTTTCAATCGGGTTCCAAGTGATTTGATTGGTTTGATTTTATCCAATAGGTTGAGCGTATGTTTCACTAGGGAAAGTGGCATCATCGGTTATAGTACCCGGTCGCAAATGTCACTTTGTTGTTCTCGGCACAGTTTGCTAAGAGAAAATATCGAATTCAGTCGCTCAAACTAGCGAATTGAAAGGTCACTGCTCCTTCCGTTACCATTGAAGTAGAAAGTGTTGACAGCTAACGAATTCTTTTAGTTCCCGTTTTTTACTACAGGAGTTCCAGTAGGTTCGGTGTTCCTGTTGGGATTACTAGAACTTGCCTACTGTTGCAGCTTGTCTCTTCAAGAGGCTGAGGAAACTAGCCATCAGTAAGGAGTTGTTGGATGGTAGCCTAAGTTATGTGTTGTTTCAGATGTGAGTCCTTTTTGGGAGGTTTTTATCAACAAAAGATAACGCGTTAGTAAGAATGACATCACAAGTTTTGAAAGGTAATACTTAAAAGAAAATGTGATGCTAAAAATGCTTAAAGAGTAATGCTTATTTTTGAATTTTAAGCACTTATAAGCATCTAGAGGTTATGGTATGATTCATAATGATGGAGACGGAGATAATGATGCATATGATGATGACAAGGATGATGATGAAAGAGATATAAGTTGGTATTTATGAAACAACAAGGTAACGGGATTTTCCTTTGTATTAAGAACAACTTGTCTTAGTACTGTACATAGTTCAGATTTGGACAGTGTTTTATTCTATACCACATATCCCTGTGGCCTAGGATTAAAGCATATAACTTAAGTTTGTTGATTTTGAGCGGTAGATGAACATCCTAAAGATCCTCCCTGATCTGTTTGGTGACGAGCTTGATTTCTTCTAATGATTTGTTTAAGATTGGAAAGTTTGTAGTGAGGCTAAATGGCCAATCTTATTCTTTTCCCTAATTTTTCCTTTGAAGTTGATAACTTCTGAGAACGGACTTTCTCTAAGTCAGTCGTTAGCTTGTATTTCTTCATTTTTCCAATGCGGAGGAAAGAGAGTTCTTCTAAGTAATTCAAATTATCTTCGATTTGTTCTCATGATGCTTCAGATGTTATCTAAATTGAACTTTTTCCAATCTCAAATATCGAGTGGGCGTAGGAGTATAAACTGAGAAGGATGGTGATAAATCCACAGGTTGATTGGAGATGATATTAGATAACGTTGTTGAGGAAGAGAAAAGATGGGTAATGGAATTTGCTTTTAGAGTGATTATAAATTCTTCTGGGAACAAAGAAAAATCTGGGGATCAAATAGTTAATGAAGGTGGTAAATACCAGAGATGGAGTCATAATAGTGGTGGAGTATAGGTTCTGTTGGTGAAAATAGGTGATTCCTTAGATATAAAAAAAAAAAAAAAAATTGGTTATACGTCCTATAAATAAGGATTATTGTAGAAAGGTGAGATCATTGATGGGATTAAATTAGAGTTTTCCGAAGAGTTAAAAGAATATGCTTCCTGATGGAGTTGGGAAATAATCCGATGAGACGAAATGTATAGTTACAGATTATTCATAGAGGAAATAATATCCCTTAAATCGGAAGTAGAGTGGTTGGGAGAAGACATCGTTCTATTAACAACCCAGTTGTAAATAACATAAGTTATTTATGATATAATATAGTATAATAGTTATGTATCTGTACATACGGATCCGGAATGCAGTGGCATGGAGGACTTTGATGGCTAGAAAAAGAAATGTGGTTATAGTATAGGTTTTGACCTTTGTTCTCTATAAACCATGACGCTGATACCATTGTAACACCCCATTTTGACAAACTATAGCACGCGGAAGCTAATCTGGTGGTAAATTACTTCATGGTTACACAATCATAATCATAGAAAACGACTTTAAAAGAGACGTTGTTCAAAAGTTAGTTATTCATCTTTTTAAATAAGAGTTTTTAACGGTCAGGTCCCAAAATCTAGTTACATTTACAATGTGAATGATAACAGTTTTAGCCATCTTCATGTCCCTTGGCCACTCCGTGCATAAGTTGACTCAATTACCTGAGATAAACATGCTAACAAGTTAACACAATGGTTGAGTGTAAATTCATCAGGTTTGAAATGTAATAGTTGAATACAAGATCATAAGTCATTTCGTTATGAATGCGTTTTAGTGTCGGTATTGGAGTTATGTGGTTTTACACCTGTTATTGGTAATAATTGCAACAATACAATATCATGGAAAAATGTATTGCATGTATAATGTTATGTAAATACGTTATTGTCTCGTTACTTTGTTATGTTTATTGTCTCGTTAGGTCATTTTGTCTACAGTGCATGGCAACAAACTGACTGGTGTATATATATACCCAAATTGATGTGATATATATATATAGAGAGAGAGATAATGGCCTTTGGTGTAGGTAATTGCATATTCCTAAGAAATTCAAATATAGTGTGTTTGAGATTACTATTCGGTTAACACAACAAGGATTCATCAATCCCTGATAGATCTATCCACAATTTCGCGTTCACGAATATGATTAATGAGACATGATAATGAGGGACTTTGGCAGTATAGATACTATAACATTAATTGTAATGGTTAACAGGATGCATATAGTCAAGGAACACATTGTATTCGTAATTTTGCAGTATCCCCCTACGGTTTATGAAACATTAAAGAGATTAAAAAGTGAGGCTATGAACTCACTAAGTCTTTGAAAAGTAATCACATTGTTATAAGATAAACGAGTATGTAAAAGAGTTTGTAACAAGCATGTATCCCCCTCGCGGGTTTATAAAACATGTAAATAAGTAAAGGCGAGGTTATGAACTTCACAATATCGGTTTTAAGTACTTGTGTATATTAAAAACAATTGAGCATGTATCCCCCTCGCGGGTTTATAAAGCATTAAAGAGATTGAAAAGCGAGGCTATGAACTCACCTAGTAGGTAGTTGTAATAATATCCAAAAAATGAAAGCTGAGACCATATCACAATCTTAAACAGGGAGGTTGATATCGCAACATGATAGTAACAGCCACGTTTCACGCAACCTGAGTAAATATGTCCAAGGTCTTAGGAAGATTGTACCTAGAACTTGGTTCAGAGGTTATGAGTTTGATTGAAGTTTGGAGTATTGTTTATCACCGTTCGGGCCATCATAATTCAGAAGTCATTCAGTAAACGTCTTGAGAGCTAGGGCACTTTATATCGTTAAACCAACAACACAGTCAGAACGTCAATAGCTCGATGAAACCCCTTAGTATGAAGCTCTCTTAGTATTGTGGTACGAGTATAATGGGTTTTTAAAGCGTTTTGCTTGATAACTGATTGTTAAGCACTGTCAAGTTGTTAATTAAAGTTATGTCTTGTAATGTTTGAACATATTTTTATACTTTTTCAAAATGTTACATTTTAGACTTGAGAATGAAAAATGGCAAAATATACCCTTGGAGTTTGCACTTTTACGAGTTTAGTCCTCTCAATTTAAAGGTATACAAAGTAATACAAAGTAAACCTTGCACTTTGAAAAGTGACATAATAGACCTCTATAGTTATAACTTTGATAAAATGACATATTCAGCCCTTCTAGTTATTTTAGAAAGTTACGATATATACCCATTGCATGGAATACTTTTGCAAAACAAGTCCAAAATGCCATGCAAGCTTATTTTAAGTTTCTAATTGATATTAGAAGGTTATAGCTTGTTAATATAAGCTAAAATATGAAAGTTTAACATAACGAAAGTTTAAAATAACGATTCGTTAAGCTATGAAGCAAAACGGGTCAAATTAGGGTTTCAAAACGTACACGCGCAGTTTTAAGTTCAAATTCCTTCAAGACTTGATAAAGTTGTTATATTAACATTAGTTAAGCATTTTAGGATATATTATAACAATATTTAACCATTATAACATTTAGTTTTAAGAAAAACATAAAATTAGGGTTTCAGGTGTACGGTTTTGGATCAAAATGGAAAATGAGTATGAATTGAGTTATAAAACTTTAAAAAGAGTATATTTAGGATCATATGAACATTATAAGAGTGTAGGAGCAGGTATGAAGATCATAGAACAACGACTCTGGGGATTCTTTTCTTGGTTTCTTTTAGCTTCGTACGCCTAGAATAACGACTCTAGGGCTTCTTTTCTTGGTTTCTTTTGCTTCTCTTCTGATCTTGAGACTTTTTAGGACCTATTAGGATCTTGTTAGAGCAAATTTTTGTTGCTATAATGGGTTATAGAAAGAAGAAGTGGGGAATGAGTTGAAATGAAAGGTTTAGAGTCCTATTTATAGCCGAATGGCTCCTTGGTGACCAAGGGAGCTTAGAGATCTGGTTAGGACACATATGAGAGCTAGAGGGTGATGTGGAGAGGCTATGTGATGAGTCTTAAGGTCTAAAGGTGGTAGGATTGCAAGGTGGAAGTGGTTTTGGTACTTGTGGTGTCGCGGCTGAAATGAGCCAACAAGGGGGAGATGTGGCCTCTTTTCTAGCCAAGAAATGGTTAAAGTAGCTTGGTAAGATGATATGGAGCATATAGGTGCTTGTCATTGAGGTGCTAAAGTGCAAAGTAAAGCTTAAAATGGGTTATTTTGCAAGAAAAGGGTTCACGGGTTCAAGTGAAGTGGGTTAGGGCACGGTTTGAGTTTTTGAGCTTATAATTCATGTAAATTGATGATGTAATGATAGATTAATGTTTCTAGGACTTGTATTAAGGGTTTACAACAGTATTTGGTTTGTGGTTCTGGTTTAAAATGGGTGAAAACGAGTAAACGGGTCCAAAGTTAAATTAGGGCACGTTTAGGGTTTCTTGGATTTATTTCGTGTATACTTGCAATGAAATGATGAAATAATGATTGAATATGATTGATAATGTTGTAAATTAAGTTATTACAACTTATTTTTGTGTTGGTGGATGTTTAAAATGGATAAATATCGAGAAACGGGTCATGGTTTAGTATTTTGCTCGGGTTAGGGTTTCTAGGTTTCATTTCATGAAATCTTATTAAATTAGGATGATTATAGAATGTAAATGAATAATATGACTTGTTTGTAACTTGTACTTGATGGATTATACAAGATTCCTTGGGAAAACGAAGGTAAAACGGCTATTTGAATATCGTGCATTAATGACTTGACATTATGCTTTAAAGGACTTATACCTTATTTTGGAGGGAAAGTATATTCAAATGAGATGTTATATGACTTGTATATATGCTTTAGTATCTTGTACATTCGCTTTAGATATTAACCTTTCATGGAATTAGGGTTTAGAGGTATACGATAATAGTTTAAAGCCCGTTTTGATATAACGTTGCGAATGGTACATTATATGAGTAATGTACTTTGTAATAATTATATTAAGATATTGACTTGACATGTTATGATGTTTTCTTGACATATATGAAGATAGGATTGGCATAGGTAGGTTGCGTGAGCTCGTCTACTTTAGTTATGCTAGTTACATTGCATATTAAGATATCGGCAATGCAAATAATGTAATAAAGCAAAAAATTTCCCGTAGAATTGTGATCATAATAAAATAGGTTGATTTTGTATTTGATGAAAATTCTTGGGTTGTTATAGTTGTCATAAGTTAGGATTAAGTTTTGGTTAGATTTGAAGTTAGTTTAGCAAATTCTCATTCTGCCGGTTTATAAGTGTTTTATATCTGCTTATTTTGTGATTTCTTTGGAAGAGTACTACAGTTGTGTTAATTTATAAGTGTTTTATATCTGCTTATTTTGTGATTTCTTTGGAAGAGTACTACAGTTGTGTTATTCGTGCTCAAATCTAGTTTCTAATGCATCATTTTGAATCTATTTCAAGTTTATAAACTTTGGAAAAGCTTTAGAGTATGTCTGATCAAAAACAGTTTAGTAGTATTAGTGTTTAAGGATATGAATTTGCAGATTTAGTGAGGTCAAATCTTAGCCTTATCTAGGTTTACTTTTATTAAATTTAGCTTAATGTAGTTTGTTTCCAATCCATCTTAAGTTTTCAGTCTGTCAGACTAGCTTATTAGTTTTAAAATTTAGAATCAAGTAGACATGTTATTTTCAATTTCAAAAAGCCAAAAATAGTGTAGTCTGCCACTTTTTAAGTCATTTTCTAGCGTATTAACTTGTCTATTTTTCTTAAGTTTAGCTTATTTGAGTCCCCTTATTATTAGTCTTAATCAGTTTGAAGCTTTTGGCTCATGATTAGAGCTTATGTGTCCTTAATTCTAGCTTAAAATCTGTCATAAGTCTTAGAATCTGTTTTAAAAGTCCTATGTCTTTAAGCCTTTTGGTAGTCTTCTAGCTTATTTTATGTGCTTATTTTCATTCCTTATTGCTTAATAAGTCTAGGATTTAATCTGTTTCTAGCTTATTGGTTGTTGTTTAGCTTTTTGGTCATGATAGAGCTTATTAAGTCTTAACAGTTTTCTCTATTGTCAAACTCTAAATAAGCTAACTGTCATTTTAATTCAGCTTTTTCTAGCTTATTTTTAAGGTTTTTCAAAAAGTCCTTTTATTAAAGTTTCTTTATTCTGCTTATGTTTTAGCTTTTCTAAAAGAAAATGAAAAATAAAAAGTTTTATCAAAAAGGGTGGCCACAGGTTTCGAACATGTGACCTCTCCTTTATAACACCAACACCTCAACACACACACTCACAACCATTTGCTCTGGGGTCTTTTTCATTTAAAGGCATGCAACATTTAATTGTTATATTCATTTTAGTTTTAAGCTTATTTTGCTTACTTGCTTATTAACTGCTTATTCGTTTCAGCTTATTTCCCAGTTTTATTTTTCATAGTTTTTAAATAAGTCAGAGTAATTTTCATAAACTTTTCATAATTTTCTAAATTAGTTTAGTATTTTTAATAATATTTTTAGATTTAAACTGTTTTTAATTCTTATTAAATAAAATAAAAGTCAAAAAAATATAATTCTTTTTTCTAAAATTATTTTTAATCATTTAGGACTTTTAAAAATTAAATTTGTATTTGTAGGGTTAAAATTTGATGATTTAGGTTTTTTAAGTCACGTTTTTAAATTCCCGTTATCGTTTTAGTGTTTGTTGTTTTAATTGTGCCTTTTTAGATTAGCGTGCCTTTAATTTACTTTCAATTTGCGTTATTAGATTTAGAATCCAAAATCAAATCTTAAATGACATTCAAGCTCGATTCCCGACAAAAATGTGAATTTACATTCATCTCTCACCGAGGAGAACGATACCCGTGTTGATTACTTATTATTCTTTTCTAAGAGTAATTTGTAAGATACTTTGCTTACGTATACGTATATGTATTTTATTATATATATATTATATACATTTGAGGGTTATTTGTTTGATACGTATAAAAACGAATATCAAAATGGCGCCGCTGCCGGGGAGAGGTGTAGCGATTTTTGCGGGATTGTTTGTGTTCGAGCCTTGAAGATCCTTTCTTCGGAAAGTTTATTTTCGTTCTTATAAAAAATATAAAAATCCAAAAATATTTTTCTTCTTATTTTTATTTTTCCTTTTCTTTTATAAATATTAAAAAAATACCAAAAATATTTTTCTTTCTTATTTCTTATGTTCTATTTGAAAAATCTATAAATATTCTTCTTTATCCTCTTATATCGTTTAATTCTTATCTTCTTTATCCTCTTATCCGTTTAATTCTTCGACATGTCTTTGTATAACTATTTTGGTTGCTCGTGGTGTGGAGGTCCGTTTAACGGTAGAAATTGTCCAAGTTGTAGCATTGTAGGAGCCGAAAATGAGTTTGTCCATGACCCTAATCTTTTTCCTTACGATAATACACCTGACTTTTATAATCAACCTCCACAGCCCCAGTACGAGACATACTCATGCGAATTATGTGGAAATGATTCTCACTCTTGTTATGATTGTCCATCACGGTTTCCGCTTGTCTATGAGCAGGAATCGAGCTACAATCAAACCGATAGTAATAATTATTATCCACAAAATTCACCGAGTTTTCCACAACAATATCTTTGCTGTGAAAGCTGTGGGGGTCCTCGTAAAAGTTTTCAATGTCAACCGATGAATGAAAACTACTTTGAGCCTAATCTTATCTATAATTCTAGCTATTCCGGTTTTGATCAACCCCCGCAGTATTCTATAAATCATCAAGAAGATCTTAATCAGCAAAGGATAAGTAATGTACACAATGGATGGGATAAAATAGATGAGTTACAAAATGAACTTTTTTGAATGATACAATCATTTTGTGAAAAATTTCTTCAACAAAAGCAGGCGGCTAGCATCGATCAATCACCTCTTTGAGAAATGAGTCTCCAAGAAATGGAGGATCTTAAGCAGCATTATTTAATTGAAATGTTAAGTTTAAGTAACGACTTATGGATTAAAGATTATCGTAATGAGAAAATTGATATTCATTTTAGAAGGTAATGTGAAAATATGATTGATGAGCTTAAAGGTAAATTCAATGGAATGAGTATTGAGATTAATAAAAAGAAAGAGCTTCAGCAACTAGAGCAGGCGGCTAAACTTAGTACCTATACTACCGAGCCTTCATGACGTTTCAATTATTTTTATGATGACGATGACGAGGAGAGTTCTATTTATTTGAGAGATATTATTTCTAAACTTCCTCCGTCTATTGCAATTACACCCGACTTACCAATTGAGGAGCCCGGGGACTCTCTCATCATGGGGGATGAGCATCTTAGCACTATTCCTGAAAAGGAATTGGACGAATTCATAAATTCTAGTGTTGAGGACCTTGTCCCAATCCCAAGTGAGTCCGAGGATACATCCGGGAGTGATAGTAATTGTGATTTACCTTTGGGTGATGATTTCTCTCCCATTAACGATTATGAGGAAAAATCCGTGACTTTCTCTAACCCTCTTTTCGATTCAAATGATGATTTTACCTCTAGTGATGACAAGTTTCTATCGGATAAGGACGTTCTGGAAGACAATTTTAAAATTTACTCAAACCCACTTTTCGAATTTGATGACGAATACATCTCTAGTGACGTAAATCCTCTTTTTGATGAGGTGTTAGAGGACATCGAGTGCAAG